>CAEGAE010040270.1:0-16287 GCA_903067095.1 Girardinus metallicus
ATCTATCTATCTATCTATCTATCTATCTATCTATCTATCTATCTATCTATCTATCTATCTATCTATCTATCTATCTTATAAATAAAACATCAGTAGATGTGGGTATGTATCAGTTATCAGTAATATTAATATCGGCTATTGATATCGGCTTAAATTTTCACATCAGTAGATACATTCTTTAAATTCTTTGAGTGTTTTTTTTTCCTTCTGTTTTTGCTGGACACAAAAAGCAGGTTTGTTTGAAACCCTCCAGGTGAAACCCAGGTAAACAGAGTTCACAGGTCACATGTTAAAAGCTAAAAGTGCTTTTTTTTTTCTCCCTCCCTTACCTTATAGAGAAGTTGATTGGCTATATGTGCCAAAGACGTCTTCCACTACAAAAGGATCTCGGAAGTTTGAAGAAAACTCCCTAGATACTCGGATCAGCTCAAAAAGAAAATAAATGATAGAATATGTCAACTGCGTTATTTTACAGGACTGGGTTTTTGCCAATAAGTGGAGTATTGAGGTCTTCTTTAACAAGGGTGCTAATACGTGTGGAGGTTGCTGTGCAGACTGTGTTTTTTGTGTCAGTAGTTTTTGTCTCTCTGCAGGGTGACATCGGGAAGGAGATGTACATCATCAAAAGTGGAGCGGTGCAGGTGGTGGGAGGACCTGACAACAGCATCGTGTTCGTAACGCTGAAGGCCGGCTGCGTGTTCGGAGAAATCAGGTCAGTTCACACAGATAAAACGAACTGCTAAATGTACAGGTTGTACATGCAGCTTCCATCGGAAGAGAAACGCACCATGAAAACTCTGCATATAATTAAAAATCAACTGTTTTCTGTAGCTTGTTGCAGTCTTCTAAGGACGGAGGGAACAGGCGAACAGCCAACGTCAAAGCTTATGGCTTCGCTAACCTTTTTGTTCTGGAGAAGAAGGACCTGTTTGACATTCTCATCCACTACCCGGAGTCTCAGAAGGTGTTGGCAAGGAAAGGGAGGTGAGTACAGGACCTGATTCAAAGGATCACCTTGAACATCACATTAACTTCAGGCGTTTGAGGACTTTTTTGGGCCGTTCTTATTGGGGTTTTATACTGCACAATCTCCTACTGCAGTATTTCATTTAAATTATGGACTCGTATACATTTATTTTTCATTTATAGTGAAATTACTCAAATCAAAATTAAAATCAATCAGAATTATATATATACAGAAATAAACAATGCTGTGAAAAAAGGTGCAGATGAGAGGCAGTCTTTCTTTCAGTCTGAAGCCGTTACAAAGCCACAGGTGGAGAAAATACAGGAGATTGTTTTAAGTAAATAATTTCTTGGTATAGATGGAAAAAATGCTAGTTCTATTTCACTTATAGCAAGACAGTTTTACCATGTCATAAGTAAAATATTCTGCCAAATGTAACTAGTAGTTTTAAGAATTATTTTCTTAAAACAAGCTCCAATATCCCCCCGCAAAGTTACTTCTAAATTAGATTTGTCTTACTTCAAGGGTACTAAGCCATTTGCAGTAGAAACTAGATTAAAAATACTTGGGAAAATTTTGTGTTTTTGCAGTTTTGAATAAAATTAGCGAAATCTGCACAGAAAAGAAGTCAAATATTGCTGAAGGACATCCAACCAAATATCCTTGGGGATGTATGAGTGTCCTTGATGTTGTATGCAACGATTTACATTTTAGACAAGGTCAGATTAAGTTCAACATTAATCTGACGTTTTCTCCTGTGATGGGTGGATGAAAACTTCAGAGTTATCTGTTCTTATTTTTGTGCGTCTGCGTGCAGGAAACTAATGAAGGCTAAGGGCCCAGCGGCAGCAAAAGCAGAGGAAGAAAAGAAGAAAGGACTGGCGCTGTTCGGCCCCAAACCGCCAACGCCCAAACTGCTGCGAGTTTTCGGAGGAAACTTAAATAAGAGGATGTTTAACCAAATAAAGGTAAGTCGACGCTACTTAAGACGCATGATATAAATCATTGCAACACTTTTAAACACTACTTTGTTTTGTGTTTTGTTTTCCTCAACAGAACACTGAGCAAAACTGAGGAGTCAGCTAATCTGCGTATTTTTGTTGATTACTCCATTTTCGGAGTAAAGGTACAGCTTTATTTCAGGTTCTTTTCATTGTTTTATATCAAGTGTTTTAGTTTAACGCGTTATAAATCACGTGCTGTGCATGCACGTGTAAATTTGTCAATAAAATCACTGGCATCAGAACTGTTAGAAACAGCTGTGGTTCTTGATTAAATGGCGCCCGTTATTCTGCTCCCACTGGCCTCTGCTTTTTGCTACCACAAATAAAGTCAGTTAATATTCAAAACTCAACACTGTTTCGAACAAGCTGTGTACAATATCTAAATCTGGGTTTGATTTGTCTATATATTGTGGCTGTTATGTCATGAATCTTGGAACCTGCTGCCACCCTCTAATGGTTTTGCTGCCAGAACGCCATTGTTGCTTACATTGTTACAATGTTGCAATGCAAGCTAATAAGAAACAGAAACTTAGCTTTTCATCAATTTGTAAAGCGCTCTTGCTGCCGCTAGGTGAAATGATGCCCCGGGTGGTGAGCCACATGGTCCATATAAAAAGAAAAACTGTCACAGGTTTCATGAACTACTTCTAATGGTGGGCAATGCAGGATGCTGATCGTTCCGTTTTACACTGAATGTATTTGTCTGTTTATGGCTTTATTGTCCACTTCTGTTGTTTATTTTGTTTTTTGTTTTTTTTTACACAATTATTTGATTATTATTATTTCATGTGACTGATTTAATCTTCCATATTTACCTTAATAAATGGTTGACAGATGTAACGGCGGCCCCGTTTTGTTTTCTCGTGCCTGCTGATTTAGTCCCACAGCCTCCAGTTTGCGGAGCAAAAGCTCTGGTGAAGATCCGATCTAATCCTGTTAGATAGACAGGCAGGCAGACAGACAGACAGACAGGCAGGCAGACAGACAGGCATTGTAAAGGCTGATTAATTGCTTGGTCTCTTCATGAACTCTGCATCCTCATAAGCCAGTGAAAACAGTGAAATTTACCCCACATTTTCTCACCCTACCGCTTCATCTCCGTCTCAGATTATATGTAATAATTGCGATATACTTTTAAGTCAGGCTCGTCGGAGTACGGCATGAAAAACGTTCATCCCGCCTGGCAAGGATTGGCGGATGTGATAGTTCATCTTGTGCTGGCCCAGACAGACAAGGGGGAGTGCCCAAAGGGAATTACCGATTCAAAGAAATTTAAAAGCCTCAGCGTGTTGTTTAGGTCCGACACGGCTGTCCACTGGGTTCCTGTGGGCAGACGAGCCCACGGAAAATCCCTCCAACATGTTGAGCAGGTTGAGGAGGTTTCTGGGCGCTCCTGAGCCTCCAACCGCCCCTGCCACCACCCCACCAACCTCACCAGCTCCACCAGCTCCACCAGCCAAGGTAAAGCCTCGTCTGTGTTTATTTTTACCTATTCACCACCGCAGAGAACACACTTAAATTCTTCACTTCTCCATCTTTTAGCTGCAGCTAAAAGATAAAACTTACTGAAATGTGAACTGGATGCCTGGATGGCACCTCTCTACACCAGATGATGACCAGTGAAAGCAGCTTGGCACTGATGTGGATAAGAGCTCCTGTTCTAGTTTTTACTGACATTCTTGCCTGTGTAATAATGATTATTATTATACACGATTTCTGGCCACAGCATTGAGTTTTCTGCTCGTTGAATCGGATTTATTCATTCTGTACAACTTTGTTTTTTCTCACTATTCAACTTTGAGCCATTTGGATTTTGCAGCCTCAACCTTCTCGTTTTACTTTACTGGAAATTACTAAAATTATTTGTCTTGTCGTGCTAGAATAATGAAAAAGAATTTTTTCTTTCAAATTCAGACATTTAAAAACATTTCCTTAGCATTTGGTAGATTTGCTCTAAGCTCTAAGACTTATGGGATCAGATGTTTTGGCTATCCTTCCATATACTTCTTTTGGGCCAAACCTCCTGACAGAATTGCCGTAATTTTTGCCATTTAACTCATTTTTAGCTGACATGGCGTCATCGTCACCTGTTTGTGTCCCAGCTTTAATTCCGTGGCTGATATCTTGAGATATTGCTTCAAATTCTCACAGGACTCTTTTTTTCCTCATGCTGCCATCAGTAAAACACTCCCACAGCATGATGCTGCTTCCCCTGTACCTGTAATTTGGCATAAATTACAATTTAACCCCAATTTAGACATTGGTGATTATTAAAGCTTTGGATACTTCCAAAATAATCCGCAGCAAAATAACTGAAACTTAAGTAAAAAGGTACGGGGGTGGGAAAAAAATGCCTGAGTACGTTTCATTGATCCGAGAGAAACATCTAACAGATCTCTCTTGTTTTGATGAATTGCAGGAGGGGGCGTTAACAGAAAAGAAAGAGGAAAAAGTAGAGGAGCCAAAGGCGGCAAGTGAAAAGAAGGAGGAGGAGGAGAAAAATGAAAAGAAACAAGAGGAGCAAACAAATGAGCAGAAGAAGGAGGATGAGCCCAAGAAGGAAGAACAAACCACTGGTGAGAAGTTGTATATATTCATGTGAACCCCAGATGTAATTGTATTTTATTTAACTAACTTGCACAGACAGTTTTTGGCCTCACAATCTGTTCATATCCTTCGTCTCCTCACTTCAGTTGTCTCGTAGAGCCACTTGGCAAAGCATTAAAGATCACATGTAGCATGTTGGACTCATGAATGTTCAGTTATCATTTTCTGACACCAAACCTACAGTAATTGCTGTTTTGCCTGAGCCCAGTAACAAAGTTTTGCACTGGCCATAAGGCAATCCATTAAAAGATGTATGCAAAGTGTGCTGAATTTATCTTTTGGGGTCTTAAAGAAAGTTTTGTTTCTTTTAGCAGTGTTACATGTCTGGGCAGAAGTTTGAATTTGTTTTAAATTTTCCATCTCACACATGGACAAAATCACACACACAGGCTCCGTCATATGGATGCACCACTGATAATATTTAAGATTGAGGAGTTGAAGTGGCTGTATGAAGTTGACAGATTTCACGAACCTGTGACGTTTACGTTACGTTTACCTATTCCCCACCGCAGAGAACACACTTAAGTTTTCTCCGCCTCACCTTTTTAAAGTCTCGAGACTTTAAACCAACCCAAAGGTTTTTCTTAACTCTTTTTTTTTCCCCAGGTCCTGCTGTTGTGCCTCCCTCTCCAGCTCCTATTGCTCCTGTTAACCCAGAAGGGGCTGAAGGGTAAGAATGTGGACAAAGTGATGCATGCTGGGAACCTCAATCTGTTTGAGTTAGAATCAGCTTAAGGAACAGGATGTTACACATTTCAGAATTGGTAAATCTGAAGTTTTAAGGTCCTGTATGCTATTTGTTTGGATTCATTGTTTGGAAGGGATCCCCTTCATTTAGTGTGTGTTTTGATAACTGCGTTTTACATAAGCCGATGTAAAAGAGCGAAAGCTTCATGGTAAATGTTTACACGAATACAAAGAAATGCAAAGTAGGAAAATATAGTTTGTAGATTCTTTTGTCCACACAAAGGACAATATAATAATAACAGAACCTTTCTGGATATATCCATCTGCAAAACCATAAAGATCCTAGCATTCCTTTTCAGAAGCTGATCTATTCAGAAGCATTGGCACTTCTCATCTAAATATCCGTGGGTGAAGTCTTGAGATTTCGTAACTTGGCGCAGCTTAGCAAAACTCAGCCGCTTGGCACCACGATGCTTTTTTGCGTCCTCTTAAGGCATTACACTGTACAGTAATTTGACAACAGAATCAGGAGTAAACATGATCTACATTTTGAAGACAGTAGATCTATTTAGATTATACTCCACATCCCGGATCACTTTGTCCTTCCACACAGAGATCATTGGCCTTGTACACGTTCAGATTACGCCGTCAGGGCTGGAGAACCAAAGTCTTGTGACCAACAACTTGCAACATTTGTCAAGCTTAAGATTTTCTCTGTGATAGAGGGAGTTTCTTTCTTTCTTTTTTTGCATTGTACCACATTATGCTAGTTCTACAATCCTGCATTATTGTTTATTACATTTGATTGCGATTGCTAGGTTTGTCGGAACTTTCCCAGGTGGGTCAGGGGTATAATATTGGTGGTTCGATTTCAACCCCTTCATTTTCATGTTAGGACCTTTCAGTTGATCGCAAGGCATGAAGTAGATCACAGAATGAAAGGAAGAACTGAAAGGGACGAGAGGAACGAGCTTGTAGCCTGGATCAGACTCTTAAGCAGACAAGCTAGCATATGACAGTACCATGTTAAACACAATGGCATGTCAAGATGAAAGGGTAGGTAAATGACCTATCTGCCTGCATATGTATCAAAAAATGAAAGCTCAAGTGAGTGTTTATAGTTTATAGCTTACTAAAGCTTAGAGATGCAATGAAAGCATCTGTTCGCAGTACTAATCTAAGAAAAACTTGTATTGACAAGAAGAATTTCCTTTGACCTAAAGTCTAAAGCGCCGGAAAGTAAAAGTTGTGGACAAGTCAAAGACAAAGTCCCTGAAAACAGAAATCTAAGAATAACCACAAGGCAGAAAGAAGCCTAAGCAAAGCAAGACAAAGCTAAATCCTGTACTGCTTAAGACCAACTCTTCCAGATTGTACTGCAGGTTCTCACCAGCCAACTGAATCAGTGATCAGCCACTGTATAAAAAGGCTTAGGCAAGGTTAAATCCCTCCACATGGGTTCACTAAATTAGCTCCTGTAGCTCTCCACCTATTTTTATCTCTACACTATTGTTACAAATAAGCAGTGCATTCTACACACACAGGTTGCAGAGTTATTGGGGCCTTGGTGTGTATTATGGCTAAAAAGCTTGAGAAGATTCAGCGAGTCCAGTCTCAAGTGCAGCAGAATAACTTTTACCTGAGTTTAAAACAAGATGACTGAAAAGTGAATGATTGTGCATATTAATCAGTGTGTGGACAGGCTAGTGTGAAATTAAAGTAACGATCCCAAGCTTTGAAAGACGGCACAATGAAAAGTTAGACTGAGTGAGATATTTCTGAGTCTGCCCTCAAGTGGTGAGAAAATGCCATGACATGTGCAAGGGGTTGTTTCTGAGCAGCTAAAACTATCATTAAGGCCTAATTGTAATGGAGTAAACTGGATGTATTTCAATCCAGTCTATACATAGTTGGTTTCTTTCATATTATAACTGGATGTGAATTTAATCGGTTTGTCTTTTAAAATATCTAAACGTGACATTTGTTGTAAATTGTTGTACCGTTGCATTCAGTCGTATACAACTTAACGTGAAAAGCCCAGTTTCTGTGGGTCTACGTTACAGAATCACAAACCCTGATCCACCTGTGACCTGCAGCGTGACTCCTAAAGCAGGAAAAGGAGATTACCAGCTTAGTGCAGCGTTTGGGACTGAGGATGATCTCAGACTGCATTCCTTTTTTTCTCTTTTTCAAATTAATTCATTATTTTATTTCCCAGACTTCATTCTCATGTAAGCTACAATTGATTTGAAATATTCAGCTTTTTTTTTTCTTTTTTTGCCATCAATGTGCTCAGCAATATAAATATGTATCACAAGACATTCATATAAATGTAAAAAAAATTCATAAATTTCAGGTTTTCCAAAACTGTGCCTTCTTATGGCCTTATCTCTTGATCTTCTTTACATTTTGACACATTCAAAATGTAACTTTTTGGCCTCCTTGCATATGGCAAAATGAACAAAGTCTTGGAGTTTGTGTTTTATGACGCAAGTCCAAGTGCTAGGAATATTAATGCACTGCATCAGGCCCTCACCTTACAATGTTATTTGACATATCTTAACCAGCAGCTTCTTTGTTTCTCATTCTTTCAATTGATTTTCTTTTTTTTTTTTTCCCTTCCTGTTTTCAGAAACGAACCCCCGGTGGTCTACTCCAGATATGCAGATGACGTCCTGAGGAATGTCATAAAGAGTTTGAGAGAACGAACTGAAATCCTCAAAGAGAAGACTATAGACCCTTATGCTACGTCTCCAGAAATCACTCCACCTGTTAGTAAGTGTGGGAAATAATCAGGGTCAAGTTGGTAACACAGAAACTCTGGAGAGTTGTTTATTTTTTCCCACCGTGACGCCCTTTGCCTTTTCAGCACCCATTTTGAGGAAAGAGGACTACGTCAGACAGAAGGAAGAGGAGCGCATAGCAAAAGAAGAAGAAGACAGGAAGAAGGCCGAGGAAGCAGCCAAAAAGGCGGAGGAGAAAAAGAAGAAAGATGAGGAGAAACGACTGGAGGCCGAGAAGAAAGCAGAGGAGGAGAGGCTGGCGGAGGAGGCCAGGAGGAAGGCAAAGATTCTGCCGGACATCAGCTGCTCGTGCTTTGACGTCTTCTTCCATCCAGTCGAGGAGAAGATGGACACCGTGTTGGGAAGCACCATTGATCCTTTCACGGGTACACGGTGCCAGCAACGCAACACCAACAATCACATCTGGTCATCGTCAGCTTGAAATGCTTCACGTCTCTCTTCGTTTCTCTCACCAGACCGTCGGTATATCACCTGGTTGACGGTCGTAGCCGTTGCATACAACTACAATGTCTGGTTCTGCCCCGCCCGGCTGGCCTTCCCTTACCACAATGACACTGCCAACCCATTCTGGATATTGCTCGATGTCTTCTCTGACGTCGTCAACGTCATTGACATCGTGGTTTGGCAGCCTCGACTACAGTTTGTCAAAGCTGGAGACATTATTGTAAGTCCCAAAGCATCTCTGTCCCGGCAAAAAAATGACCAAACAGATTTTTTTGTAGTTTTGTTTTTGGAAAATTATGAAAAGCTCTAAAGCCCTTCCAAACCCAAGTTTGTTTGTTTTTTTAAAACAAATCCTGGGTGCATTCCCATTTTTAAAAGTCTAGATACAGTTTAACCATGCATAATTCATATCAATCCTTTGTGCTTTCAGAAAGACAGAGCTCTGACCAAAGTGCATTATCGGAAATCTTATCGATTTAAGGTAAGAACGTATCTGCATGTTCCACATTGAATTGCAACAATACGCACGCACATATCTTGTTGTTAAATATTCAAACCTAATACAGTGAAAAAAGTGATTGTATGCAGCAAATGTTCAATGGATAAACGCCATCTCTCTGGCTCAGATCACGTTCCTTAACTTCGTAGGATACTAATGAATAATAATTTAGTTCACTTCGACCAGCATGTTTTCCCTACATGTATTACAATGTTTCTTCTATGATTTAGTAATAGTTTCATTTAGGCACGGCAACTTCAAAAGATTCAAACGTTTCTTTTTTTTTGTAGACGGACATGTTCAGCATCATCCCTTTTGACCTCCTCTCTCTACAGTTCGGCTTCTCCTCCATTTACAGATTCAACCGCTTCGTCAGGGTAGGCGCCCGTCACCATATCTCGATTGAAATGTGGAATTTATTTTACGCGAGTCTCTCTGTCTGTCTGTTTCAGCTAGAGTCTTTCTTTGAGTTCAGTGACCGACTTGAGAGCATCATGGCCAAAGCTTACATCTGGAGGTAAATGCTCAACGCTAAACATCACAATTACATTTTATACTTTTGGGAAATACAGGAAGGGGCTGCACAGTGGTGCAGTTGGCAACAGTGGAATCGAACCCAGGTCCTGGGTTCGATTCCCGGCCCGGAGTCTTTCTGCATGGAGTTTGCATGTTCTCCCTGTGCATGGTGGGTTCTCTCTGGGTTCTCCGGCTTCCTCCCACAGTCCAAAAACATGACTGTCAGGTTAATTGGTCTCTCTAAATTCTCCCTAGGTGTGAGTGTGTGTGCATGGTTGTGTGTCCTGACTGTCTCTGTGTTGCCCTGCGAGAGACTGGTGACCTGTCCAGGGTGTATCCCGCCTCTCACCCTGAACATTAGCTGGAGATAGGCACCAGCACCTCCTGACCCCATTAAGGGACAAGGGTGAATAGAAAATGGATGGATGGAAATACAAGATTAGATGGAACCCACGTCTGGTGTTATTAAAAGGTTATCTGGACGGCCTCTTTTGCATTTGCCTTGTAAATATACGACAATTTCCTGTCTGTTGAAGGGGAAAGAGGTGGCGTGAACGAACTATGGAAAGCCATGTTACCACCAGAACAAAGGTGGAAGGAGATAACCTTTTAAAATATTCAGATATCGGTTAAAAACATTCACATATTGACGTCTAATCTCATTTTCATCTCCAGAAAACAAAATCACTTGATTACAGGTAATAATAAAACAAAATCACTTGATTACAGGTAATAATAAAACAAAATCACTTGATTACAAATTCTAATAAGACTAAACAGATCAAAATAACTTTGAAGACAAACATTATGCTGAGGAAATGAATTAAATCTGATATGCAATTCCAGTTAAGTGTGTCTGCCTCTGTTTCATCATGTGTCTGACGCAGAGTGGCCCGTACCACAGGTTACCTTCTCTACATGCTCCATCTCAATGCCTGTGTTTACTACGTAGCCTCAGTGCACCAGGGTCTGGCCTCGACTACATGGGTGTATGATGGAAAAGGCACAGCGTATGTAATTTTTATCTTTGACTCCTTTAGGAAGTGTTTTTTTTTTTTTTCTTGCCCAAAGATCAAGAAGTGTACTAACTGTGCAAGTTAATGTTTTTGAAGCTGCTTTAGCTGAGTGTTAAATGTGACAAAAACCAGACGGTTCTGTCACATTTACGTTTTGGATCCTGAAACAAATTCTAATATCAAAGAGTGATAACCTGAGTAAATACAAAGAGCAATTTTAAAATGAGGATTTAGTATCGGCCCAAACAAACTCGATCCTATGTGAAAAAGTAACTGATTGTGCCACCCAGGACGTGGACGTCCGTCATCAAACTTTAGTGCTAACTGGTAGTGGGTTTTTGATACAGCTGTGGAGGGACTCTGATCCATTCGATGGTTTTGTGTATAAATTGCCCTAACCGTCACCTTAAAAGTAGCAAAACTCCCCCCCCAAAAAAGTCTACTCAAATTCAATCACATGCTGCTTTAGAACCCGTTGGAGTATGTGCAATAGCTTGTAAAGGTCACAATTTGTTGTATTATAAACCAGTTTTTAGTTATTGAAGTTGGAGCACAAATTCCGCTTTTTTTTTTTTTCGTTCCCATTTTTAAATTTCTTTTCTTTGTCATACAACCGCAGACTGAGTCCATGTGGTACTGACTGAAAAAACAAAGGTGACTATGAAAAGTTCAAATTTGAAATCGCAAGCATGAAAACATGACTGTTCTGGACCTGTTTTTTGGTAGTCACGTCTAGGCATTCTCCATGAGTTATGGCTCAGCCCTCTAGACTAGTGGCAGCACCAGACTGAGCGTCTACTGAGCTTTTCAAAGAAACTACAACACTCCTAAGAGCGGTTGTACACAGCACAATGTGGAAGCATTGCTTGTGATGATGTTCTGAAGGTGGAGTGACAGAAATAGTAAGAGCTTCTTAAAGAGACAGAGGCGTATTTGAAGGCGTCCGATACTGCTATGATGCAATTTCAGATTTCTCTTAAGTTATTTTTTATACATACAGCATTTTCATAACAATAAGGTAGTTCCTTCATTATGCAGTAAAATGCCTGGAAAATATTTAATGACTCCTTCCCTTTGGAATAGGTTAATTATCTTAATCATTGATCTTTGGATCATTTTCATATCGCAGAACTGAGTTGCACTTGAGCTTAAGGTCATGACCTCTCTACCCGTTATGCAGATTTCATGGTTCTGTGAATAGTCATAAAAATCCCAAAGAAGCTGTAAACTAATCTAAACTATCCTTTAAAAAAAAACCTTTGTGATTTATTCAGATGATTCTTAGAAACTGCAAGTGATTCTATGCAACACTTCTTAGAATGAACTCCGTGTCACTTTAAATATTCTTTCTTTCCTATAAATAATTCAACCAGCAATAACAGCATCAATAATTCAGCTTGAGTACAAGACGAATTTTAAGGGTTTGTTACCTTAAATCAACTGAGCTGCTGGATAAATAAAGTTAGTTTACAACAGACCAGATGAAAGTTACTTCTCTGCCGTTTCCTGCCAGGTACCTGCGCTGTTATTACTTCGCGGTACGAAGCCTCATCAACATCGGGGGCCTCCCGGAGCCGGTGACTCTGTTCGAGATCACCTTTCAGATGACCAACTTTTTCGTCGGCGTCTTTGTGTTCTCCAGCCTGATTGGACAGGTAGAATACTTTTTTTATCAATTAAAAAAAATTACTTCACCCCAGACAAAAGGAATAACCAGCACTTTTAAAATATCTGGAAGCGTGACCATTAAGGCTGGATGAGGGCCGTACATTGGAAGAGGGCCAATAGAAATTGACATCTTGGCATCCCTAAGCCTCCGTGATCTGAGCTACATTTATTTCTAAGCTTGTGTCCACGTCCGTGCTGGGGGGGAACCCAGTGATTAAGGAGAGTTTCTGTCTCTTCCCTCCAGATGAGAGACGTCATAGGAGCGGCCACGGCAGCTCAGGCGTACTTCCGCGCGTCGATGGACGGCTGCGTCGAGTACATGAACACGTACACCATCCCAAAGCTGGTCCAGAACAGAGTCCGCACCTGGTACAACTACACCTGGGCTTCTCAGGGAATGCTAGGTGTGAACTAATATACTTCTACAATCAGTGGAAGACTGAAAATAAATGCTAATCAGAAGGCTGTCTCGACCTCTCCAGATGAGTCGGAGCTTCTGGACAAGATGCCTCTGGTGATGCGAATTGCCATCGCTGTGGATATAAACCTAGCCACCTTCCAAAAGATCCAACTTTTTCAGGTGACTCAGACTGAAAAATAGAGAATACACCGTTTTAAACTGAATGCTAGGATGACATGTTAGCAGAAAATGATCAAAATATTAGCCAACTGAACTAATGTCGCTTTAATGAACTCAACTGGAGTCTGTCTCAGGGCTGCGACCAGCAGATGTTGGTGGACATGTTGCTGAGGCTGAAGTCCATCATCTACCTGCCAGGAGACTTTGTGGTGAGGAAGGTGAGAGCGAGTCGTGCTACTATGAGGTTAAGACCGAGCCGCAAGCTGACGTCCTGGCTTCCCCCTCTGCAGGGTGACATCGGGAAGGAGATGTACATCATCAAAAGTGGAGCGGTGCAGGTGGTGGGAGGACCCGACAACAGCATCGTGTTCGTAACGCTGAAGGCCGGCTGCGTGTTTGGAGAAATCAGGTCTGGGAGGACTCGGCCGACGCAGAACTAAATACGAGTCAGCACCTTAGCAGGCTGAAAAGATGACACTGCAAAAAACACAAAATCCTACCAAGTAATTTTGGTTTAGTTTCTAGTGAAAATGTCTGCAATATTCCACTTTAAGTTAGATAAAACTAACTTAGAAGTGACTTTTCAGCAAGAAACGGCAGCTTGTTTTAAGTCAATAACTCCTTAATATTGACTAATTACTACCAGCTTCATTGACAGTTTATTTCACTTCTAGCAAGACATTTTCCCATGTCACAAGTGAAATGATCTGCCAATGGAACTGGTACGTTTTCATTTATATTAAGAAACTATTTACTTAAAACAAGCTTCTACGTCTTGCTGAAAAGTTACTTGTTAGTCAGTTTTGTCTTATTTCACGTTTAAGATATTTGCACTAGAAACTATACCAAAATTACTTGGTAAAATTTTGTGTTTTTGCAGTGAAAACAGCAAACTTCAGTGAAGTAAAAAAAAAATAAAGAAAAAAAAAGATCATTTGGTGCACAAATTTGAAATTGTTGTGATTTTCTTTAATCCAGGATCAAAATAATTCCCTCTGAAAATTAAAAAAAAAAAATCTAAAGAATTTTAATACCTGTTAAATTCACCATTCAAACACTATAAAAATGTGAAATTGAGCTTATTGTATGTAAACTTGACTACAATTGTGAAGGTTTTTTTTCTCTATGAGAACTAGAGGTATTGGACGCCACCTGCTGGCCAAAATCAGCAGCTACGATTGCTCATGCTTCGACTTGGATGAGACTGAATCGTAATAAAGGTTGACTAACCTGTCATTAATATTGTCCTTTGTCAGGTGACAATAACACAGTAAATCTATTATAGTGCTAAAGTTCTGTTTCTCACAAAAAAAAAGTCTAAGTTCTTGTAGCTCCTGGTGGATATCTGACCACAGTTTTTTGTAGTGTGTTAAAATGAACTCAAAGTATTTTTTGTCTAGTTTCTAGTGCAAATATTTTAAAATTTGAAATAAGACCAAGGTGCTTTTGAGCAGGCTATAGGAGTTTTAAGACATTAATTCCTTAATGCTGACTAAAAAATTACTACTTATAAGTGAAATAATCTGCCAGTGAAACAAGAGTTCTAGTTTTTGTCTTACTTAAAGCATAGTAAAATATTTGCACTAAAAACCAGAGCAATAATTCTTGGTAAGATTTTGTGTTTTTACTATCAATTTTCAGTCTGGCCCTTATATGAGTTTAATGTTGACCAGTTTGTGGTTTTGAGGATCGATTTCCTATTGGAACATCCCAATGTATGCAAATTCAATTATCTAGTTCCTGATTTCAGGTTCAGTTGCAGAATTTCAGAGACAGTCCTCCGTTTTCATTATGTCACACATTTTGTGCAATGCAGAAGAGTCCCACAGCATGGTCTGCCACCACCATGCTGGCCAGCTTGTACCATTATTGTTTTTCAAATCTGAAAACCTCATGTTGATTCTAAGCGTAACATCTTCGCCATATTCATGTTCAATCTTTGTCCTTCTCAACCACAGCAGGGGCAGCTATGAGGACAGGACTTTTTTTTTTTTTTTTCTAGGTACAGTGCTGCGCCGCTGGAACAGCTCTGTTAATATTTTGTTAAACTTTCCCAGTTTTTTTTTAATCCAGTAAGACTTTACTGTTCTGCGTTTGCCTGTAGCTTGCTGCAGTCTGCCAAAGACGGGGGGAACCGGCGGACGGCTAACGTGAAAGCATACGGCTTTGCGAACCTGTTTGTTCTGGAAAAGAAAGACCTGTTCGACATCCTCGTCCACTACCCCGAGTCCCAGAAGGTTTTGGCCAAGAAGGGCAGGTGAGCGATTCGCTTACCGGGGAAGCAGTCCTGTTCTGCAAGAAGTTTGTATGACCAAGAACGCTTTCTGCGATCCTTAAAGGCAACTGGTTAAAGCCAAAGCTGCAGCAGGGGCTCCAACCAAGGACGAAAAGCCGAAGGGTCTGACTCTGTTTGGACCGAAACCCCCAACGCCGAAGTTCCTCAAAGCTTTTGGCAACTTGCGCAAAGCGGGGCTGCTCGACAAGCTCAAGGTGAGATCTTCATGACACGCACGCCGATGGAGAATTACCCATGGTTCTCTGTTCAGTCAGGAGATTACGTCCAATCACCTCTGGCATCAGTGCCTTTGTAGTGCTTTTGTTTGCAGGGTGAAATTGTTACAAAACAAATAACTTTTTTAAATAAAATAGTGCTAAACCAATAGTGTGTGTCACACTATTATTCCGTGAGGCACACTATTATTATTGATGGTTAAAGCCCAGGTCCCAACAGGAAAGCTCCCAAAATTAGATGAGATAAACTTGTTCCCTCTGTGGATATGACAAAATCCTTAATTTCCTGATCAGAAATGCACATGAACGCTCATGTCTGGTTGTCTTCTGTTTACAGAAAGCTGCAGAAGAGGAACAATAACAGGAGGAAGTTTGCTTAAAGTTAAATGTCATCATGTACAGTTTTGTAAATTTGAACTTTGATTATTGAAACTCAAAAAGGGCGCAGGTTTGTGAACGGTCTAAGACTTTGGATTATTTACCTTCGCAATTTAGGACAAAAGAAAAAGTAAAGAAAAAAAGAATCCAAGTAGAATTGAAATTAAAATTTAAGTTTATTGTAACAAGTATTGTGATTAACCTTCTCAAATCCTGAAGAGACAAAAATCCATTAAAATGAACTTAAAAGCAAAAACTTGAGTCATCTTTTAAACCATGACACCAAATGTGTCATGGTTTAAATTAAGGCTTTCTACAATTTATGCCGCAGTAGGTACAGAAAACCACAAATGCAACAATTCAGTCATATATAAATCTATTGCTAATCTCTTCATGCTAAATCAATAAAAAAAATTATTTCAATATTTAGTCACTATTTCATCTATAATTTGAGTCATGCAGAACTGATCATTTCCATAGCAACGATCAGAAGAACGACCGTGCCACAGAACTACGGAGAGCTCACTGATGATGAGGTCATGGATGACATCATGTACGTCACAATAGATCGAAGATGTTCTGAGGCTTTGAATGCTTGAATCTCAA
>CAEGAE010040272.1:0-100416 GCA_903067095.1 Girardinus metallicus
CAAAACATAGTTTTTGTCCTAAACGGCCCCTCATACTCATCTACCAGCCATGTACCGCCACGATGATTTCCGCCACCCGTTTGTTGAGACCGTAATGATATGAAAAGTATTGTGCGGTTCGTCGGTAAAGCTACACTTACGCTATAAGCACCAATGACTCAGCCGCCCGCCGTGTTCAGTCTATCCGCTCACCTGTATAAATACTCCTGCAGCCTCTTCCTGCCGTTCCCTTTCAATCAGCAGCTCCCGAAGGATTAAGGCTTCCAAACTTCAGGCATCACACCGGTCATTTTAAGGATGTTTATTGGTCCCCCCCAAAACGCCGGGCATTGTCATCACTCAATAAAATCCCATCGGACGAACTTGAAAATTGGACACTATGCCGCTGACACTTAGCTTTCGTCAACAACTCGGAGGCGGAAGTGAGAGATATGTGTTACGCAAATAATGTTCCGGGCGGAACACGGTGCGCTAAATAATAATACATAAATTAACGAAGCTTCGAGACAGGTACATTTTCCTCGAGGAATTTTAGTATTCGAGGAATCGTTTCAGCCCTATTCACAATGTTAGCGAACTGAACTGTAAAACAACCTTCTACAGAACCGTCATCAAATCACACTCTACTGACACAGCCGTGAAATAGCTACAGGAGGAAAGTATAATGGATTAAGATTAACTCCAAGCATACACATGGACTGGAATATCCCATTGACAGTTCAGAACTGAATGTAATTGAGAATCCGCAGAAAGACTTCATAAAAAACAAGACTCAATTTTGCACAAATGAAATGGGGACAAATCTTCATACGTGAAAATTGTTATTCCTCATTGATATGTTCTAGATGAAATTGCAGCTCAAGGTAATTCTGAACAGTCCTGTACCACATCGTTCAGATGTTTACACATTATCTTTACTCCACGATTATGCCCAAATTTTTATTGGTTCATCTCAAAAATTCCCCATAAAACTCTTTGTGTTTTGTGATTTTAACATGAGAAACTATAAAAAGACTTCACATCTGAGTCTAATCACTCTTAACCAACAATTTATATCCCAAAACACACAAAATAAGAATAGCAAAGAGGAATGGTGTATCACTGCAGAATATATAATACCACATAACCAGGCATAAAAAGAATTCTCTTTGTAGATATAATGCAATAACACAGATCTACCAAGTTTTGTGAGGCACAAGCATAAATAAATGCACAAATACCACACAAAAGCCTTAATTCTCTTCCATACTCAGCAGCACACAGCAGTTTAGCTAATGGAGCACTTTTCTCCAATTTTGGTGTTTATGCAGCACCGTAAAAGCTTTGAGAGGCTCTCCAAGCTCCATTAAGTGTAGCATGAAATTATATTATATTTAGAAAATAGTTTGGAGCCAATACAGCAACTGCAATTACGTGTTTGTTTGTTTCTTGTTGCTGCTTAGATTATATCTAAATCCACTAGTTCCAAAATGAAACCATGAAGCTTTAATAATCTTTCAGTTTTAGGGAAGCTTGAACATGACAGTTTCTGCTTCTGTAACCGCCCTGGTGCTAATTTTAGAGAGTCTGAATGCTGCCCGAACTGCAGTAGTCTGAACCACAACTTTCAGATATTTAAGCACTTCTAAAACGCAGCGTTAACAGTCCAAAAAGTCAGCCGACTTTATGACTTGTTTTCTCCAAGTATCTGTGCCATATTTCAAAGGCAATTACTCCATTATCCTTCTCAATTATTTATTGACCCACATTGCTTATTCTGGCGTGCAGAAACTCACCATTACCATGTCAATCTTGCTTAACATAGACTATTACAAGTGCTTCCTTAAACCTACAATCTTACCTTGAGATAAGATCCGTGGTATTTGGTAATAAAGGGGCTGTCACATTGGCTCAGCACTGTAATTTCTTGTTGTATATCTTCTATTTCATCCTCGGCCTCCTCGAGATCGATAATTTTAATGGCTACAACTTTCTGAGTCCTTCTGTCGATGCCTTTAAAGACTTCTCCAAAGGAGCCTTTTCCTATCCGCTCCTGCTTGGTAAAAAGTTCTTCTGGATCGGCGTTGAAATTCTTAGAAAACAGATAAAAAAAGCACAACACACACACACACACAGAGAGAAAGAAAACACTTAAATTTTAGTCAAACAATAGGAAACAGGAAACCTAAGTTTAAATGCATATTTATGTGTCTGTACCAGGTACATGTGGAAGTGTATATTTGCCCCTAGTCATTCTTGTTTATCTAAAACAGGGTAAACTCCACCTATATTTAGTTAATTGTGTAAAAATCATCAAAATTAGTTAGATCATCCTTTGCTGCTTCAGTTGACTATAATCATTTATATAGAAAAAACTGTCATATAACCAAGTAGCCAATTTAAGTTCAACTCAAGGGAAAAAGCTGCAAAATACCAGAAATAACTGCTACATATAATTTTCTTCACTAATAAAATCTGACATCTGAGCGCGAGATTGATTAAAGTAAAAATATTTAATTTGTCCCAAAGAGAAATGAAATGTTGTTGTAACTCATGTCATCCAAATGGCATGAGTTACTGTGGGAGAAAAGTAATGCAGTGGGCAGAGGAAATAATTTTCAAAACAAGTATTGCAAGTCTACACAAACAACAAATCAGAACCAACGTAAGAGAGCTACTCCATTTAAACTTAGTTCCATTTTTGGACAACATCTCTTACCTAAAGTGTGGAGAAATCGGCAAAAAAATTAGCTAATAAATGATAATCAGCTTGTAAATATTTGTAATTGTATGATAAAGCAACTTAAATTAACCCGTTATGCAAGTACAACAAATAAAGTTTTACTCTTAAGGAAGTACTACTGCAGGTAACCTGGGGAATCCTGTAACATTCATTTTGAATACATGGCAACAACTAAGAAGATGGAAAATCAAGGTCTTAACTTTTTGTTTCCAGATAAACCATTAAAAAAATATTTTCCAACTTAAAAGGTAAATTTTTTTTCTATAATTTCACCAAATCTTTAATTTAATCAGCAAGAAAAGATTTTGATAATCATTAATAACCTGTTCATATTCCATGTCAAAAATAATAATAAAAACATCATGCCATTCTGGAGGCAGCAATATGCGGGACAGAATGTAAATCTTAACATGTTGCGTAACGATGTGGTTTTATCTTACTACTGTATGATGTTAGGAGTCAGTTCAAGTTTCACTTTCTCACACCTTGGTACATGTTCAACACTCTGTACCACTTCAGTCAAGCACTTACCATCTGGATGACAGCTCTCATACCACGTTTGTATTTGTGATGAATTACACAAACAACATAATTGCAACATCTGTGGAGTTAATACAGTTAATCAATTGTGATTAAATATTTTATAGCTGAGCTAATAAACATCAATAGCTCGATTCTTGCCTTAGAAATTCATTTTCTGAGAAACTTTATACATACGAGGTAATAAAAATTAATAACTGCATCAACTAAGCAAAGCTTAACAACTTTAAATTGATATGATTATTACCTACTAGTTGTAATCAAGGCTAATATAACCACGTATGACCTTGACATCTGTATGCAGTAGCATTCTCCCCACCTCTGAACTGCTGCTATGAGTAATATTTGCATCATAAAACCACATAACATACATATATCATTGTGGCTTAATGGCCTCCAAAGCAAAGGCTAAACAAAAACAGAGGCACTGCATTCTAAATTATTGACAGAGCTAAATGGCTCATTTCCCTATGGGGCTCCAGAGTGGGAATAATTGCCTTCAAAACAGACCTGTTAATTAGTAAAAATAGTTGCAAAACATTAATAACATTGTGCATAGTACTACAGAGCTCAATTTGAGTTTAGAGTGTAAAGTAGCATTAGTTTTCTAAATGAAAGCAGACTAGCTCCAAAACCTAGCTTAAGGTAACCTAGCTGTAAAATGATAATCTGCCAGAGCTCAGACTAAATTGCTTTACTGCCTGCGCCCTGTGAGAATAGTTTCCTGTAAACCTGCTAATGCATGATGGTCAAATCAACAAGGAAGGCGGGATGAGAAACGGCCCTTTGAACAGCTGGCAGAGGGAAATGCTGAACTGAAAGGACTTTACAACACGAAAATGCAGCGCGGTGCAGAACTAAGCAGTGCAACAACAACAAACTCACAAAGCTATCACAACACTGGTATGATCAGTCATCCAGATGAAGTTTATAATGTTGAGCATGATTTCTGTATAAACAACAGGAAAAATAACAGTGTGATCAAAGCTCACATATCACTGGAATGCAATTGCTGCTTCCATAGTCAGCAGGTTTGCTGGGACAACTATTGCTGCTTGAACGTGGCTCTAAAGGCATGTTTTTGATTCTCTACCATGTGCACCAAGCAACTTTGTGGTTTGCTGTCAGAAAACCAAAGTGCAACAGACGCTGAATAAACCTTAACTGCAACCAAGCAACGCTTTGAAAGACAAACTACAAAAGAGCCGCTATCACACCATAGCATGTGTGCAGATAAATACTAATTAAGGGATGTTTTAAAGAAAAGTGATGTTGAGGTTGTGATTTATGAAAACTTGTACATAGCATTTTAACAAGTTGATGTTCATATCAACATGGTGGCTTAGAGCTGCTCAGCTATGGAGAAAAAAAAATCGTTTGACTCTATGCTAATTTTCTTATTTAACACAGGGTGTAATTGTAATATTATAGTATTAAAATTTGAAGATGATTCGGTGATGGCCTTCTGCATCTCTGACGAACATGCCCATGGCCCTGTGGTCGATGAATTTGTTGACTGGCATGATAATGCGTTTCTTTTGTTAAATGTACAGAAAACAAAGGACATGTGCATTGATTTTAGACAGAAGCGCATAACACAATCAAACAGGAATTAAAGGTCAGACAGTGGAGATAGTAGAAAACTATAAATATCTTAGGACTATTTTGGATAATAAGTTCAAATTTACCTGCCATTCAGAGTACCTGCAAAAAGAATGGGCCAGCAAAGATTATTTTGTCTAAGAAAGCTTGCAAAGTTTCAAGTTGATAAGTAAATTATGATCCTATTTTATAAGTCATATATTGAATCTGTGTTGACATTTTCGCTCCTCTGTTGGTTTGGAAGTCTCAGTATCAGGTCAAAAAATTGCCTCAGCAGAGAAATGCATACTAGTAATAAGACCTTAGGAGTTGAACAATACTCACTAACAGAACTGTTCAATAAACAATTCATAAGGAAAACTAAAGCCATTCTTCCTGATAGCTCTCATCCTTTACATGTTGAGTTCCAGTTTCTGTCCTCTGGCTCAGACTTCTTAGTATAAAAAGTAACAGGTACAAGAACTCTTCTGTTCCTACTTCCTACAGCAATTTCTCTTTTTAATATAGGACAAGATAGGGGGACTCCCACCTGATTGTTAGTGTTCGTAGCAACTGTCGGTCGACAATGATATACATTGTTGTACTCTTCCCATTGTGTATTGATTTGTATTTGATGTCGTTTTTGGTATGTTTTGTTGTCTTTATTTAGTTTTTTTTTTTTACTTTGATACTTTTAGTTTTTATACTTATTATAACATCAATTGCCCATTGATGTTCACAAATACATCTGAATCTGAAGTGCCTACATGCAAAGCAGAAAGTGGCAAAACTATTTAGTCGTTTTTTTGTTTTTTTTAACATGCCTTTATTAAAGACTTATGTCTTTAATAAAGGTGATGATAAGTCATAATAAAGCACACATTCATACCAACGTGTCCAATTTGGAGGAACTGTATTCTAAATTATTGACAGAGCTAAATGGCTCATTTCCCTATGGGGCTCCAGAGTAGTTATTTTGTATAACTAATTACATAAAATTGATAAATATTAATGAGTAAACACAGTTTAAAAACAACTGAAAAGAGATTTTCTGATGTATCGAAATAGGCAGCAATGCTTATGGTGATCAACTTTTGTGCAAAGTTTATTCCGATTTTAAATAAATTGGGGCAAAAAATGCTCAAAAGTAGAGCATCAAATTCTGCTCGATATCGCAAAAGCACTGTGTGCAATACTGTAGTGCAAGTAACTGAGTGGATACTATTTATTTATTAGGATATTATATTTTAAGTGCCATACATGCAAATTCTGCCTGGTAATAATGTTTGTAATCGATTGAATGGATTTTAATTCCTTCACTGTCCACACCTGATTTGTATTTTTAGAGGCTGAAATGTTAAGGCATTTTGATCACGACAAAAAAAGAAGAGTCAGGAAATTGTGGATTAATCGTAATCTATGTTGTCATCGGGATGTTTTCCTCATACTGTGCAACCCTAATCGAAAGAAAAATATTAAATAATGTCAAAACTAACTTTAGTTTCTTACTCACTGATTTTTCTAATTTTAACACTATAAATGTCAGTTACAGCAATGAATGTCTTTTTTAAGTAAAAAGCTGACTTTTTTTTTCCTGAATATGTAAATACATTTTTTCTCTGTGGAGGGGGTTTCCCACATTGGCATCAAGAATGATTCTGATCTATTTAGATTATTGTGCTAAGTTGCTAAAAAGTTGCCAAAAGAATTTTTTTTCTCTCCCACTTATGCAAAGTGATAAATTTACAAAACATTTAAATATCTTCACCTATAGTACGAAACGTAAGAAACTATGAAGGTGTTTCAACTTTAGAGAATCTCTATTAAGTACAACTAAGTAATATAATTAAATTACAATGCTAGAGTAATTTAATTATTCTTAATATTTCATATTCATGAAATTGCAAAAAAACAAACACAAAAAGGGACACAGACTGCTCTAGTTTAAAATATATATT
Source organism: Girardinus metallicus (assembly GCA_903067095.1). Lineage (NCBI taxonomy): Eukaryota > Metazoa > Chordata > Actinopteri > Cyprinodontiformes > Poeciliidae > Girardinus > Girardinus metallicus. The sequence goes on from CAEGAE010040272.1 coordinate 6,802, forward strand.
AAAAATTCAAAGAAAAAATAATTAAAAAAACAGATAAGGGGGGTTAACGTTGCATTAAATACTTTTTGCTAAATCTAGACAACAATAAGAATAATCTGCATTTAACTAAGTAATAACAGAGGCAGTTTTGCCAGGAATCTAAATGGACTTTGATAAATTTTTATCAGTGAAACCCAAATGGTACAGAGGTGGAAAAGGTGACTTTGCCTACACGTCTTGGTAGATAGTAGTCTTCAGAGGCATAAGATGCAAGATTAAAAGAAAATAATTTAACTCTTATATCGACAGCATTACGTTATATTTACCTGAATCCCCGGCAGTCCACTCTGAAGAGGGGAGTGAGCCATGGCGTCAAAGAAGCGAAGATGACGACTCTCCTCGTCTCACCTTATCAGATAAACGACGTAACTTCCCTGACAACCGCTTTGACTCCACCAAAAAGCTGGTTTACTGTATGATATATGGAGACGTTACTTTTCAAAGAAGCGAACTTCTACTTGAGGCTGTTGCCTTCTCCCTTTACTCGCCTTCCGCAGTTACAGAGCGCTAAACGTTAGCCACTTTTAGCCGCTTGTTAGCAAACAGTTGACAGAGTAGCTTGATCTCATCGGCTCCTCGGGACGTCAGCTGCTCGGAGACGCCACACAAGTCTGGTTATAGTCAGCTGTAAAGAAAGAATATGTGCACACTGTTGTGCCAGCTGCGACGCTTGTTGTTCCTCTCTGGCATCACTTTCCTCTGTCTCCCGGCGCCATCTTGGTTAATGTCATTTCTAAGTGTGAACCAATCAGAGTAGCAAAGAGGAGTCGGAGAACACGTCGTCATTCATTAAAGGAAACGTCACTAAAGAAAGGGAGTTCAAGTACAAATAGCTTTTGGCAAGTGCATTTATCATTCTGTAGTTAGACAATAAAGGCGCTCAGTTGTTAGTTAACTAACTTACTTTAAAGGAAAATAACTAACAGAAAGTGTTGCACAACCTCAGCTTTAACAGGAACTAACTCTAGCTAACAGATAGCAATCTCAAACTGCTTCTCAATCATTTCCCAATTTTTATTATAAAACTAAAAGTAAAAGAAAAATCAATTCAATTCAAAAATACTTTTTTTTTTATCTAGGAGGGATACGAAATTCTGTCATAACTCATGACGTTTAGCATCTACTTCTTTTACAACACTAACTCAAAGCAGTCAAATTTCAGTACAGGTGAGAGAGAAACATTGCACCTTAAAGCTGTGGGTTTATTACTTCTCAGACAGTTATTAGAGAAACAGGGTGCTAAATAACTAAGCTTTATTTTTTATGTTGAGAGACATGAGCCTTCATACATATTTTGATTAAAATTATTAATGACTTGTTATCAATAGGAGTCCATACAGGCACACAAAAGTCACATTATTTGTTCCCAGAATGAGTATGAGATACTCTGGCCTCAAGTGCAGTAGCAAAGTGTAATCTGGCTTTGTATGTTGTGGAGTGTTTGGAGTGTAGGCTTCGCTCTCACTGAGTGGCCACCCAGGTCAATGTCGAACTCCTTTCACACAGCAGCATCAGACAATATTTTCACAAGGTCTTCAGCCTTCATTTTGGGGAAGAATTTACAATTTCTTCAAAGCTTTTACAGTTGATTGGTTGAAATTGAGTCATTTTTCATGTATTTGTTATGCATTGGTACTGGATTTGGCATGGATATACAAAATAACCTTCTAAATTTAAAAAATTTATCTGCAAAAAAGTTGGGAGATTTATTGCAGGCTTTGTTAATATCTTATTTTCATATTTTGCATATTGCATGAGCAGATGAATGTGGCACATTCAGGGATCTGGAAGTTAGATTGTGAAGGACCCCAGTTTTTTTCCTGATATCTTGGCTAGTTTCTTTTGATGTGAACAAAGGAAGCGTTTGATACATCCACAGGTTCGTCTTCAGTCAGAACATTTACATAGTAAGTGGAAAAACTCGCCAAATTAAGCTATCAGAAGGTTATGAAGCCACAACATCATCACCTGAGCTTTCTCATATTGTTTGCCATTACGTTTTTTATTATTTTTCTTTTTTTTTACATATGGCCAGGTTGGCTTGGATATTGTTTTTTCCCTTTTAAAAATAAATGATTACTTGAAAAGTATTGTTTATATTTGTGGAGGTTATTTTTGTCTAATATCAATTTTTTTTTGGTACCTATCATAGCCCTGTGGAGTCAGTGCAATATTTTCTAAATATATTTATTAAATTTTTAGCACAACAGCAAACATTAAAAATACAGACGAAATAAAAACATAAAAAAAAACCTTAAAAAGGCAGGAAATGCAGCATTATCAAAAAATCCTGAATACCACGGCTACACTCTTATTTCTTACAAATTTTGCAAACACATTTTAATGAAATAAAATACAAAACAAGAGAGGAAAGAAACACTCTAAGGATAGAGCTGTGTTTCACTGTGCAAGTGTCCCAGATATTGGAGAATCTCTTTTTTCTGTCATCCTCAAGTGAGTCTCAGTCACTCCAAGAAAAAATAAAAGAAAGGAGACTGACTTTGTTTCACAACCAACTTCTTATACTAGCAAAAGGAACAACCATGATTTCATATTAAGAGATTGCAAAACATCATACTTTTAAGTAAAGCGTTATCATGATTCCAATACTTTGGGTACATCTTTTCAATAAAAGAAGCAAAAAAATAAAAAAAAAATAACAAGGAAGAAGTAAATTTTTGTAATTTAACTTGGACTTAAAAGGAACATTCTCTTGCACTCTGATATTTAGAAAATTGACAGATCAATTAATTTCTATTTTTTTGCAAAATACATTTTTATATGCCTGACTTTGTTAGCTTATAGCATCCTTTGTGCGTTACGGTATAAACATAACTCAAATTAACGCCTACTGCAAATTCTTACTTTTGTGTCAACATCATAGATTAATTTCCTGATGTTCACATGCTGGTTTGAACAGGTTTATTGTCGTCATTGTCACTGCTAACTGAATCTCTCTTCTCCATCTTAAACTCTGATTTCTGCAGCTCCTTTTTGTTATCGTCTTCATCATCATGAATTTTCTTCTTGAACTCGGCCTCGATCGCTGTGGGGTCGATGTAAGTGTAAAAACTTGCCATAATGGAGAAGATGATGGACACCGCCACCAGCAGAGAGGCAAACAGGATATACTCTGTCCACTTTAAGGTAAGAAAGAGAGAGGAAAAAGTTACGGGAGACGTTGAAAAATATTTGTGGATATCATATGTTGCTGGTATTGTATGTACTGTATTTTTTATTTATTTTTTACCTGTTTGGGAAGTTTTGCAATTTCTGCCACAATGAGGACGATAAAGTTTCCAAAGGCATTGGTCAACAACCAGCCTGCCTGCAGCACTGACTTCATGTTACTGGGCGCCTTGTTGACAAGAAAGGGGCATTTAAAAGTGAAAACAAAACAAAAAGAAAAAACAGAAATAATAAACAGAGATTGACTTGCATAATTCACCTCTAAATTCTTGCAGCAATTTAATATATTTATAATAATTTAAATAATTTATTTTAAATTTATTGAAAGCCTCTCACAACAGATTTCATAAAGTCATGCCTGATCGGATTGTTGTCCCAAACTGTGTTCTAAGATAGGAATATATAGACAACATTATACAAAGATTGTTTAGTTTTGTTCTGGACAAATTACCTGTGAATAGGAGAACTCCAGGCCAGTAACAGAAAACATGACTTCACCAGCGGTGATGAGGAAGTACTGTGGGATCTGAAGGGCCATGTGCACCGAGTTCGGTTTAATGTCCACTGACTCAGTTATAGATTCATGACACTGAAATAGACCATTCAATAAACACAGGTAAGAGAAAAATATACCACATGTAGTCATATTCAACATCTGAAGCCTTCACAGAATAGCTGTGTTTGCGGTGAAATTAAATTGTTCACTGGTGGATGAAGGGGCCTTTGAAAACAGTGACTTACTGTGAATTTTAAATTTTTTGGAGTATAAAGATAAAAGAGGCTAAATACAAATGCATGCTACTCTTTGCATGTTTCATTACATTTCTATTTCTATTTACGTGATACATAAAGTATGTATCACTTTATGTTGGTATATTACATCCCAAACCCTTATAAGACAAGTGTGGTTGCAATGTGACAAAATATTTAATAACAAGAATGAATGTGTTTGAAACACAACTGCAGGGAAAAGGCATGGTACAAAAACATATTTTGTGGTGTAGAGTAACAAAAAAAAATTCGTCTTCAAAAGTTATACATAATAATAAAATGTGATGATCCTCCTCCTCCTTTTTTGTTACTGTTTTTTTTTTAAAGTAGGCACTTTCTAAAGAATATCAACATTTAAAACATAAATCACTAAACTTAAGACTCACGTTTGGTCCAAATGTTAATGTGCTGGGGATGAAGAAAGAGTATGAGCCTCCAAATCCAAAATCCTTGCTGTATTCACATGACTGTAACCCACTCTCCAAGGTGAATGTGACCCTTGATAAGCCATAAGAAAGTATTCAACATTGCTTATATGTGCACCTAAGGCAAACATTGTAGTAACAAAATGTCTAAATAGGATGGACAATGACTCTCACCTTCCATTTTTTATCTCGGAGTAGTTTGAATAATACAATGGTTCAATTTGATCATAATTGACTGCTGCTGAAGAGACATTCACTGGTGTACTCATTCCATTTATAAATCTAAAATGGGACAAAAATCATGAAGAATGTTTGAAGAGCAGCTACTACCAAATCTATAAAAGGCTCTTTTAACAGTTTAAACAGGACTGATGATATTGGACCCAAAGAAATATTTACCAGCTGTCACAATTAATATGATTTTTTTTGTTCCACAAATTATAAAACTGTTAAAGAAGATTAAGAATGACTTGTTAAACATACCGGATTTCATTGTTTCCTTCTTGTGGCTTGTAAATCAGATCAGTAACCTGACAAAAATTAGTAGTAAATGCTTATTAATTCAACAATTATACATGGGATGGTGTAACTTTAATTTACAGTATTTTGTGTAAGTCTCTCACCAATTGCCATTCATCATTGATTTCTGAGGGAATAAGAAGTGTTTGTCGCTGCCCTTTGGTTAGGGAAACAATTTTTGATACTGAAGAATTGCCGATTAAAACCGTAATTTGATCACTTTCAAATTTGAAGTATTCTTCACTGGCCTGCAAATGAATAAAACAGATGTAACATATTTTCACTCTGGAAAAAATATCAGAAGAAGTGTGTGCGATATATTCAGAAAGTACTGAATATTAATTTTAATTTAAAGAAAAAAAATAATGTTTTATTTAAAAAATACTTACCTGAGTTCCTGAAAGATTTAACTGATTTCCTTGAAACTGAACAGTAATCTGAGTATTTCCCATATTAAGGAACTTCAACTGACTCTGGGATGCCGATGGGAAGACAGGCAAGGTTTTCTGGATGTCAGATTAAAGTAGTTAGCTTTTAGAATTCCCCCTAGTATTTTTTGTGTGTTTTAAGAATTTCATTTGTCCTAAGAAGAGACAAAATGGCAACTTGTCCTCAACTTACATCAATTTGAAGTTGAATCACAGCTGCACAGACGAAAGCAAGAGCTGCTAGAATCATCCCAACAGTCATTTTTTTCAGAGGTCTGTTGAATTGAAATTAAGTTTTAGTATTTATTTGTATAATTTGCACACATGAAAGGAGAAAATGTAAAAAAAAAATAATCTACAGCTATGCTCTAAAGTATTCATAGCCCAGGTGGATTTAGATCTTTTTTTTTTTTTTAGTTCAACCAAGAACTTCGTTTCTGATAGAAAAACTGTCAAAAGATACAATAAGGTGACAACCGTCAAAAACAAAATATGCCACCTCACTTACGTAAAGTTCAGACCACACTTTTTAATCAGAGGGAAAACCAGGCTGTCCATAATGGGAACCAGAGTCAGAATCAGGATGGGGTTGATTGTCTTTAAGAAACAAACAGTACAATGAGCATTCTGTACTGCAGAGGGCAGTACACAAGTTTGGTCTTCACTGTGCACTTTTTTACTAACCTGCATCTGATCGGGCTGTATGACGATTGACCCCTGCAGAGAAAAAAAAAGATGCAACAACATAAATGCACTGCTATTGGGAACTATGAAGCAAGGATGCTACTTCATTCACCAAACTTACAAAATTTCCATCCATTGTGGTGGCTTGTAGTGTCCACCTTGAGCCCTTTAACAGAGGTGTAAAAATTCAGCAATACTTCTGTTTAAAGGACATTGTGCAGTCTTGAGAAGTTATGAGTCAAATACATACCTTTTGATCAAAAAGGGTCCAGAACATGGGCAGCGGGATGTACAAGAGGAGAACCCTCAGTGCTATTTTGATTTGAGCAATGAGGAGTTTCTGCAGCAAATTGGAAATGAACAATTACTAAAGAGGATCATCTTGTTGCAATCAAAGAAATCAAAAACTTACGTCATATTTTTCCTCTGCCCAGTCCATCCAGTGCTTCCTCTTTGGATATTGTTTGCTTCTGTGTCTGTACCGGTTTTTAATTGCAAACTGAAATTAGAGAGAAAATGGCTCTTAGAAGTCAGTGGAAGTTATGTGAATATTAAAACAGGCAAAAGACTTACCCCTATGCATTTAGACACTTTGAGCATGATATTCCCCTCTGGTTTAGTTTTGTGGTACATACCACTTCCCATGATAAACACCACTGTTGGAGAATATGCACATTTTCAGTGTGCATTAAACAATTTCGCGGGAAGTATATATCCCAAGATTCAATAGTCTTACCCAGAGAAACAGCCATCAGGGCTGCAGGTATTCCGAAAGCAAGAGAGTAGCACTTGCTCTTGCTGTGAATCCCACAATCCTGAGCTGTAAAAGGAAACAAAAAATATTTGTTAAACTCAAATTTAAAGTTCCTCTTACATCCTGAAATTTTATTAGTGTTTATGAAACACATTATTGCCGCTTTTTGACCATTAAATGTGTGCAACATGTACCTCTGAGGATGGGAGTTATGATGGTTGACAAAAGACTTCCACCATTGATGCAAAGATAGAAAACTGAAAAGAACGTTCTTCTTTGCTTGTCCTGCATGAAAACCACAGTAAGTGTTTGTTTTTGAGGACTGATATGAAGAACTGCAATTTTATTATTATTTGGGAGATTAAAGTTCTTTTTTTTTCTCTAAAGCAAAACTGTTTTACTAGCGTTAATATTGAATTTTACTTATTCATGTCCTCTCTTCACTTTTACCGCTACCATTTCTTTGGTCGCTATTTATCCAAATCAGGCAGAAGAAAGTGTCTATAAATTAGTCTATTTTATGCTATTTCATGAGCAACAACTTGCCTCACTGGATTATACTTATTGCTAATCAAGGAAACATATCTGAGACCAGCATGTGTTGCTGTGGCTATACATGATTCCACAGCCTGTCAATCAGCTACACACAGACCTAAAAGGCTGGTCAATCACTATCTGTGTGGTGTGGGATTAATTACAAGCCATGCATTTGGTTGTGACCTGGTTAGCAATCGGTTGTGGTCGGGAAGTTTGACGTATGTCAAAGCAAAATTGTCATGTTTGAAGGGCAGCTTAGCAATTAAAACCTGATGAACGTGTTAATGTCTCCACCATCAGTTTTAAAGAGGCACAGAAGGAAAAGCAAGCCACAGCCTTCCTTTCAGCCTACTCATACATAAATAGTTCAAATCATGCTTATAGGTTGGCAGTGGCTTTCTTTCTATTTAGTGCATAAAGATTAAAGCTGCCAAAGTAAGCACCCATTATGACATTATCATTTACAGCTCAACTTTGCTTACAGGATGACAGCAGAAAGCAGATAAAGTGTGAGGTGGAGAGTGGAGGAATCACAAGCAATAAAATATTTGAACTATGGATGTTTGAGCTGCACGTTTAGAGTGAAAGCTGACGATAAAGATCAAACATTAGACAGGAGCTGTACACGTGTTTTTCCAACCTGATGAGCTCCAAATTGATCTCCACCAAAGGCAGCCACACAAGGTTTGATACCGCCAGTACCAAGAGCAATGAGCAGGAGACCCACCATGGAGAGCACGCTGAATGTGAGGGGAAAGAACGAGTGCATGAGGCAGCTGGTACACTAACAAGAATTTATTTATCCATATAGAAAAATGTAAACCTACACATGAAAGGTGATATTGTCTGGAGACCCATTTCTGTCTGAGTCAGTGATGTCATGGATCGCGCTGATGGCCATCGCCACCTGACCGATTGCATAAACAATCGACAGGTAGATGATCGTCCTGCGAGAAACATAATGAAGAATAGTAGAAGTAATACAAGCTGTAGATGTAAAAGTACTTTATTGAAAAAACATTTTCAGATCGTGCTTCTTAGACTGAATCACTGAAGTATTAATATAACACAGTGAAATCATTAAAATTGGAACTAGTCACTCACTTGAACTTCCCAAGCCAGGAATCAGCTATAATGGCCCCAAGAATGGGGGTTAGGTAGCAGAAAGCAACAAAGGTGTGATAGATGGAGATGGCCAAGTCATCGTCCCATCCCAAAAAGTACTTAAAGTACAGCACCAGCACAGCTGTGGAGAAGCAATACACACAATTGTAAATATATCAATTTATTGTATTCCTTAATTATAGGTTCAAATCACAAGCTTGAGTTAAAGAGTAGCTGTAACAGTATTTAAAACAATGGGCAAAATAGGAAAGATGATAGTACAAATAAATGGGTTGTACTACTTTTGTTCAAACTTTATGGTCAAACTGGAACTATTTGTGTGACATAATCTTTCTCCCCAATGGAAAATCGTAAAATGATTTGTCTTTTCTTTTTATTTTTACCTGCCTAAAAATTAATTAAATGTGCAGTATTATAGTAATCAAACTTTTTTTTTTTAGAAAAGACAGAAATTGAAATTGAAAGGTCATCTATCAGCAGTCTTTTTTACTTTTCAAAACTAAAGTAATTGCAAAGTCTTGTCGTGCAATTTGGTGTGTTGCTTCCCGGAAAACTCACCTCGCATTCCATAGTAGGAGAACCTCTCACAGAACTCATTTACTATAATGAAAAAGATGCTGATGGGGTAGCCAAACACTTCTTTACACTGTTCAGGAGATACAAAACAAATGTAGCGTAATCCCTTCAGCAAAGCTAAGACAAACTTAGTGAAGATACAAACTGATCAGTCAACACAAAAATATTTTGTAGACAGAATACAACATTAAATCTTAAATTATAAACTGTTAATTCAAATGATACTGGTACAGTGATTTTTTTTATTGCATTGCAATTGATGCATTAGTGTATTTTATGCCAATAAAACAAGGTAAAATATTTGACTCTTATTTTTTACTCTTACAAAAAGTCAGTTGTACTAAAGAAAGTTTGTTTCTGTTGATTCCACAAATAAAATGGCATTCTAATGGCAAAGATAGCTAAAAATCATATGCAATTTTTAATACTGTTTATCAAAAGGCCAGCATTACAACGAAGATTTTTGATGCTTGAATTCTAAGACGGCTCAGTCCGTTTGAAAGTCATAATCTACAGTAATACCACCACTTTACCTTTCCTCTGCCTTTGCTTTCCTTTTTGAGATCATCTTTTTCTGCGGGTACAAAAATCTACTTTAGCTTCAAAAAATATTAAATGTGTAAAACTGACCAACTTTACTTTGACTTGTCAGTAAAACATCTACACATTCTTATAAATCATATGTACTGTTTTTCTCTAATCTTACCAGTCATGTTTAAGGGAGGCTGCTGCTTGCTTTCTCTTGCACCTTGGTATTCCTTTGAGATTTGTTCCGCAAGCACTCAATACTTTATCTTTTTCTCCTGACAGGTGGGAGTGGGAATGCTTCATGTTATATTGCTCCTCATTAATCTTACGCTGTCTTTTACACTGCTGACTGGTTTGTTTTTGCAATAGGGTGGGAATGTGAGCTGCAGCAGATAAAGCATCTAGAATATTAATACTCTGAGATTTCACAGGTTAGTGTTCGCAAATATGTGTTACAAGCCTTAAAGAAATTAATGTTTTAATTGCTGAAACAAAATATTGCTGACGTTTTGTGAAAACATATTAATCAGCAATTAATTTAAGGTAATCCAAGTATCTCTGAAATTTTAACTGCTAATATGACTTTTTTTTCAGATATAACAAATATGTGATGCAGAGGCACATTTATATAACCTTCTTCAAAATGGGAAAAGTAAGAGAGATACTTTCCAATAAGGTAGGTGCATTCTGACCTCCACAAGTCAGGAAATTACTTTAATTAATGTCAATTTGTGTAAAAAGGCTGTTCTCTAGAATCCAACTAAGCTGAGCATGGACAAGTTTATTTTAGCCATTACACAGGATGAGCAGGATGGTTAGTCTCAACACTTCACTGCAGGGAATAGTGGAATCTTGGGATCACTAAGTCTCCATAGCAACCACAGTTAATGGAAGGTTACCTTGACAAAAATGTTTTGGGGAAAACCAACATTGTCTCCTTCCTAAATAACATACAAAAATAGTTGATATGTTAAAGGTTAGACGCATTTAACAACATTATATGATTCAGACATCTGGCAAATTTAGAATGAATCTGATGAAGCCCTAAACTGTTCTTCACTATAAGAAAAGTTTGGCTGCGTTCATACTGCAGCCTGAAGTGACCCAGTTCCGATTTTTTTTGACGTAATGCGACCTGTATCCGATCTTTTCATGACAGTCTGAACAGCACATGTCGGATTCTTTTTGAATGAGACTTATATCCGATACGTATCAGATTCAAATGCGACCTAACGTTCAGGTCGCATTCACCCAACGTCACCGATACTCAACAAATCTCACTATTCTGTATCCTGACACGCGCAAGCGGGAAGAAAAACAACCACGACGGACTATACGAGTTTTAAATTGTTAATATGCTGCTCTGTTCGGACAACAACTTCAAATGTGTAAAGCCCAGTTCACACTACACGATTTTAAAATTTTCAAAACCTGAGAGAACACACACTAGCCGACAAAAATCGTAGGTGTAACGGGTTCGATCGTGCAGTGTGTGGTGTCCAGTCACACGACAAGAGCACAGGTTGTGATTTCTCTCACCGATTTTAGAGTAAACAAACACGGCTGACAACGTAGAAGCAATAGTGATAGTTTGTGAGCTTATTTTAAACATAAAAGATGTATCAAAAAGAAAAGGCGTTGGATAAAATAGCTGCAGCAAATAGAGCAGCGGCTCCATGCACAATGTTATGGAGGCGAGTTATATTTTTTCGTTTTTACCATTTTTGTGTTTAGATTGTTTTCTGTTAGATCGTTTAAGCTTCATTGGTTAATTAGCATTTGCTGTTTTAATGTTTACAATTACATTGAGAAAAATAGGCACAGAATAATGGCTACAAGTCGGGTTAACTAATTTTAAAATCAGGTATTTAATCAATATTTTACTAATGACAATTACAATTTACCTGTAATAAGTGGCTAGCGTCAGCGTTAACACCTGACTGAATGAATAACTTTATCGTTATATCCTATTTGTGTCACGTTAACGATGAACAGCTGAAAAGTTACCGGAATCAACTGCGGTAGCAATTTCGCTCCAACTCCTCTCCTTGTCATTTCTGCGGATATTGTTTGCACGAAATGTTGAATGAACAGTCATGTTGTTTCCACTCCAATGTCCACTGCGCCGTGTCAGCTGTTTAGGATTCCCCTCCGTGCTTTCTAAGGGGAAAGCACGGAGGGGAATCCGTTCTTTCTGATTGGCTACCTGTCATATTCAACAGGCTGCGTTCTCGCTCCCAGACGAGAAAACTACCTACTACTTCCGCAAACACTGAGCACTTCTTTTTATGGCAGTTGGCAGAACACTGTGAACGCTGACTCTATTGCGCCCTCTACTGCGCACGCGGGACACTTTCAGGTCGTTTGCCCTTTCACACTGCACATGCTTGGCAGTGTGAACGGCCCCCGCAAAAAAATCGGATTTGACAAAAAATCGGAATTGGGTCACTTTAGGCTGCAGTATGAACGCAGCCTTTGCTGTAATACCAATAAAGATTTTTCCATTGATTATTGAACTATAAATTATTTCAGACATTTTTAATGGAAATTAAACTGTTAAATTATTTTTTGAATCAATAAATTAAAGATATCAGTATTGAGATGTCCCACAATTTGTAAATATACTAGAAATGTGGAAGTTAAAAAGTCCCTTATTGTAAAACATAGAAAAGATATCTGATGTCAATGTGGAAAAGATGACTTATTTACAACATGGAAAATACATCAAGACCTCTAGACATTCTTGACATTTCAGTGTAGTTAGAAAGTGAAAGGTGGAAAGCCACAATAGAATGGCTGTCACTATTAAACCCTCCATTTAAGTCAAACTGTGGTTGAAAAGTGAGAGGGAAAAAACTGCCTTATCAAAAACAAAGAAAAACATTTCACCTCAAGTTGGTGAATAAACATCAACAGGCGTTCAGGATACATTTGGAAGTGACAAGAGGACTTAAAGTTGTGCTGTAATAGCTTTAAAGAAAGTTGCCTATCAACATCCAGAGTTTGCAGGGTCAAAACATTTCTGTATGCCTGAATTGCCTGGGAGGAATGCCAGGAAAACACCATTTTTGTCCAGCAACCACAATGTAAAGGTGTGGTATCTACTCAATTATACTGGAGTTTTAATATTAACAAGTTGGTTTAAGTTAGATGAGTCTAACTTTGATCTTCAGAAGAAGAATGAGTGGAAAAAATCTCAGTGTTTTTAGTGCAAAACAGAGAAAGAATTTGAGAAAGTACTTCAAGACCAATGTTAAGTATGGTGACAGATCTGTGATGCTATGGGCCTGTTGCTCTTCAAAAGGCCTTTGGAAGATTGTTAGAGCATTGCATCATAAAAAGCATGGGTTTTGTAGCCGGAATTGAATAACAATATTGTAAAAAAATAAAAAAATAAAGACATGTGCAAAGAAATGAGTGCTTTTATTTTGAAGATAAGCATTAGGGAATATCTCTGTTTACAGTAGAACAGTGCCTTGTGTTAAATATTAAAAAATGCTGCTCAAATAAGACATTTTTCTTAAACAATAAAAAAGAAAAACATAAAATAGTATAAGCTTCATATTTCTTCCACAGTAGGCATAGTGTCTTTCCCCCACACCTCATCGCTTTGGCAAAAAGGTGAACATAATCATTGCAGTGTTTGATCTCCACCCAGCAAGATGCTTTGCAAATATTGCACACAGTCCTTTGTATGTACATCAATAAACAACTTGGAATATACTTTTTGTTTGCAATGGCTTTAAATACATATAAAAAAAACTCCTAATAAAACCAGTTTAATCTAACATTAATTCAGAGGAGTTTTGCAAAAAAAAAGCCTTTTCTGAAAATGTAACTTTATGTCCAGACAGAGAAGCATCGATGTTTGCAGCATATATTTATCAAGACATCAATACAGTGGCTTATAAAAGTGGAATACTGTACATAAAAACACTGAACATGATAAAAAAAAGAAAACAACAACAACTAGGGGCTGTAGGGGCGGGGTGATGTAGTGACATGTATGTTTTAAAAATCCCAACAGGAATGTCTCCATAGAAACAGTGTTCAGTCTTTAGGTAGAAACAGGTGAAACATACATTTCATCAAAACGTGTTTTTTTGCCAGATGAAAGTCTCTGCTGCAGTGTTACTTTTCTCGTCGGGCCTAGCCTCTCACATGCCCACCCTGAGCACAGAGTCACAAATTGTGGTTGACTGAGTGGTCCAGAGTGCAACACAGAGAGTGAGCATTATCTACGGTCCCAGCATCTTCCAAGCAACAACCTGACAGATCTAAGTTGGCCTCAATGGTGAGCATACAGTGCTCACATTCAGAACTGGATTATATCACTGAGGCTGAGTGCGGGATGCCCTGGATGATGACAGAGGTCGGCGTGCCACTGATGGCATTGAAGATGTGAAGCGAGTCGGGGAGCACACTCTTCATGCCGTCTTCCACAGGAGTGATCTGGTAGGAAAAGCAACAACTAAATCAAAACGGAAAGCTCATAATAAAAGCCAACGGATTCAAAACTTGGGATCTGCTTGTTTTGAATCTTTTCCATCCTTTGCAATGAGGCTAATAGTAAAAAAATTGTAGATTGTATCGGATGCAGCACCTTCTTGTGTGTTCATGTCATGTTATGTTTGTTCACATTGTTTATTTACGAAGAGAACAAGTTTTTCAGCATTTTTTTTTATACGCAATTAATATGAATGCTTGTCAAATTATAAATTCTTATATCAAATCCCAGAGATGAAGAAACGTGGGACTAAAATCTGGCAATTACTTGTAACAAGTAATTTTTTAGTTGCTAATAAAAAGAAGTATAATGAGAATTATCAGAAATTTATCAGGATGCAGGGAGCAATCCGATTTTTGGGTGTCAAAAAATTATTTGCTTGATTAATCAGGCACCTCCGGTTAATCTTAAAGGACCAAAATCGGTTTTGATTGGGGCACCTGCTGTTCAAAATATAACATTTTTTATGTAAAGTTTTGTTATTAATTAACTGATGTATTCACTGCTTTTTCAAACTGCTTATTGAACTTCTCATTCACACTAGATGACTTTACATATACTCATAACAGAAGCAACTAATGGCCACTCAAAATGTGAAAGATAGAAAAACAAAGTTGGAATAATTTTTCTACGCTAGATTTTCTATATTAGATTTTAAAAAAGAAATATTTCAGCTAAAATTATTATAGGTATTAGAAATAAACCATACTTGTTTCATGCATCTCTAATGAAAAAAAAAAAAAACATTTTTAGGAACACAGATTTAGATGCACATTTACACAACACCACATACTGTGCATGCATCCAAACATTCCGCACACACATGCAAGAAAGTAAATCAGCAAGCCAAAATAACAAAAGCCAAATAGTGACTGTTGGTCTAGCTAGCACCTTGAGCAGTGGAGGGATTGAGTTGGACAAAAACTGATTAATATACTTTAATCCACAGGTGAAATTTCTTGGTTATTATCTTCCTTTTCATAGGACAAACAGTAGTGTTTATAAATCAATCAATTTATAGTGAAAGCAACTGCTCTGACAGCTCAAATTATGGAATTATGTTGCACAGCAGAAATTTGCTTCATGTGTTTGAATAATTTATGTGAGGTTGATTTCCTGTTTACTGCAGGTGTTTAATGATAAAGCAGTTTATGATCTTATAGCTGTGAGCCTTGGGATCAAGTGTTGGACCCGGCTTTTTTTATAACTACTTCAAAGGCAGGACTTTTACTAAGTTAACACCTTAAATCCAAACACTGTTTGTCTAGCAAGACCAACAATTAGCAACTCAATATTTTGCATTCTGATGTTTCTTGCATTACCATCAAATCTGCTCATGTCAGCACGAAGAAAACAAACAGAGAATGTTATCAGAGAGTGCTTTATCGCTCTGTAAAACAATATAAAAGGCCTTCTGATTACTTTGCTTTCCACAGACCGTTTCAGAGGCAGGTTAAAGGTGTTACATTATTAGGTTAAACAAAACAGCAGCAGTAGGAGCAACAGTAAAAACAGCAGCATCGCCGAGCTTACCTGCTCGTGCATGATGATGGACAACTCTCTGGTCAAGTCTCTGTAGTTTGCTTTCATCTCATCGTGGTACTCCTGCTGGTCCTCTTTGATTAGTCGCTCGTTAATGCCCAAGCCGTGGCCACAGGCCTCCACAAAATGCCTGCTTAGAAAAACACTGTAAGCATGTGTTCAAGAGAGATTACCTCAAGGTAACTGTAAGGCCCTTACACCTCACCTGAAGACCTCTTTGAGCTGCTTGACCTTGTTATCTGGATACTTCTTGGCGCTCGAATCATCCAGAAAAGCTCTGGCGTATGCAAGCGGTCCTGCATTTACCTGTCATAGAGAGAGTGTAATTTTCTCATAATATTATACTCTCGTTTTTACAGGTGTGTGTTTGTGCTTTGACAGGATTCAAAGTGGGCACCTGGACACTGATGCTGCCTTGCAGTTTGAGCTGCAGACGGATCATGTCCACGTCGCTGGAGGAGCACAGCTGGTTGATCTCGGCCACTTTTTTGCTCATTTCATCGATGGCCACCTCGATGGGGCTCAGGTCGGTGTGGTGTTGGTACATCACTGCGATGCGCTTCTTCACATAGGGAAAACAGTGTGTTGCTGCAGGAAGCACACAAAGAGGTGAAAACCTTGAATTAAAGCTAAATGATCAGGTTTCACAATTTTACAGCTGAGTGTTCATCTAAGCGGAGACTGCTCATCAAATAAAAGTTCACAGATATTTGCAGATAAAATGATATGGCTGAACTTTTGTATCTCTTGAACCATAAAGCAATACAGCTGCAATAGGGATTAGGAAATGTACATGTCAAACAGCTGACATGTTCAAAAGCTAATCAAGATCTTCTATTCATAAACAGGAATATTCTGCTGACGGATGCAATCAGTGATTGATTAATGAGAAATGTGCTCAGTCTTAATAAACAGACTCGTGTGAGCAGGAATGTGACACAATGACATTTTTTATTTCATGCTCAACATGCTCTCAGAAGGTATTGCTTCAGAAATAGATTTTTTTTAAAGAAACAAACCAAAACAGTTGTTTAACTGAATTACCACTAATACGTAGATGTAGAGAGAGCAGCTTACTGGTGAGTATCGTCCTGCGTTTGCACTGCTCCTCCACTCCACCTTGCTTTTTGCCAGATATTGTGAAAGGCATTTCGAATACAAATCGCCGGATGTTGTGACTCCTTTCAAACTCTGTCTTTCTGTCAGCCAGCTCTTTCTCATCCAGGTATGGAGTCACGTGGGTCACTTGGATATACGCGTACTTGGAGTCCAGGTCTTTGGGATTAATCTATAGAGGAAGCACATCATCTCAAGACATGAACTCCTGCTACAATGCAGCAAAAATCAAACTGCCTACAAATTAAATTAATCAACAATCTCCAGGTCAAGTGCTGTTTTTGTTCCTGTTCATAAACTGTATCAAAATGAAAAAACACTCTTTCTTTCTGTTTCTGGAGTGGTGGATCCCTGATAACTTTTTTTTTCAAAAGATAAATGCTGATGATCTCACCCGTCCAGAATCCTGAATCATCTTCACGTTCTCCTGTCCAAACTTGTCAGAGTAAAGCTTCAGGAGCCTCTGGGAGATCTCAGACAGGGGTGTGAACTTGGGCTCTTTGTAGATGTACTCCTTACCATCTTCATCCTCAAAGAAACCCTAAAAAAGATGAAACTCTCTGAAAAGTCAGATTAAATAAGCACAAATGCTGGATTAATCTACTAACAGGGGAAGCACATCAAACCAAGTATAAATAGTGAGTGGGAGGCATTCTGACACTGATTAAAAGACTCAGCTCTGATCTGAGCAGACCTAAATACACAACATACTATCTAATCTCCAAGAATAGCAACTAGAGAAAAACACTTGTGTTAGTTTATTAGTTTTATATCTAAAGGAGACATGGATGCCATAATAGCACACTACAAGTTAAAAGTCCTGTGAAATGAAGGGTGAAGCCATGTGTTTATACAGCGGGATCTAAACCTTATGATTAGCTTTGTAAAGGGATTTCCTACTCTGATTGCTACAAAACTGATTGTGGCGCACAGGAGGAGTTAAGGGGCTTAAACATCAGCACATGCACATGAAACCGCACTGCAGACTGCATTAGTGAAGGAGCACAACACTGAAGCAGCCTAAAACACACTGCAGACTAATTTACCTCCACCTCTGAATCAGTAAACTGGTACTGCTACAGGAGTGTGGACAACACAAAAGAATAAAATCACTGTTATTCAAAAACTATAATAACCATGAGCACATTAGTTGGAAAAGACAACTATTCTTATTATTTATCAAAGAACACAGCTGGAGGTAAACACACTCAAAAAATATCACTAAAGTCGACGAATATGGTCAGAACTGGAACCTCATGAACTAAATTTGCAATTGCAATACACGCAGAAATGCTGAAATGAGTGCAGAAGTGAATGAGTGCCATGCAACATGTCCTTCAATCAGAGATTAGCAGTGCTGGTTGTTAGTCATTCTGTGTCAACTCAACCATCTTATTTCGATTGCTTTTGTTCTGGTGAAAAGAAATTCTCCTCAAGTGTTACAACATCACATTATTATGTTATGAAATCGTTTTGTAAGACTGTGCAATATAGTTAAATCTGTGTTGTTACTCCAATACTTGTCTGGAAATGTTCACAATTTTTGCAAAGGAATGCTCAGTTTTAGTGAAATGTTCACCAATCACAAATTTAGCTGGTTGGATTGTTTCTCACTGCCCTCGATGCCCACATCTGATTTGGATACTAATGGTTGCAATGCTAAACAAATCTAGACTGTTGACAGCTTACCAGAAAAAAAGAGCTAACAGTCAAACCTAACTTGCTTTCTGTGCAAAGTTTGCAACACAAGTACTCCATGTTATTAAGATGATGTAACAGGAAGAAACCTTAACATGAGGGCTACACTGCAGAGAAATACACCAACATTCATTTCTATCTGTTCTGAAGATTTGAAAGAAAAGGAATACGTTATCAGTTTATGGGCATAATAAGACTTTAAACAATTACAGTTTCAAAACAACTTAAATTTCCTGTCACATCATGCTTTTAATGAGATGTCAGTGAAAATGCTGGCGTACCATAGGTTTCTGTAACCATAGAGTGCATGGAGTAAGGCAGTGCTGCCCCTCATCCAAATGGCGAAAATGAATGAATCAATTAATCAGCTTAGACCAGCTGACTACACTTTTGTTTCTTTTAAAGAGTTAAATGGCAAAGTGGATGAATGATCTGTGCCGTAGATGCTTGAAAATAACAAAAATGGTTAGTGTGTTTACCTTAGATATTTGCTTAAGTCCATGCATCAAAAGCAGAAAAACTGAATGTATGTTTACTGAAGAAGAGATGCTATATTAAAGCTGAGCTGTTTTGAATCACCTCTAAAATTACCAAATATGTTTTTTTAAAAAGTTGCTTGGATTTTTACCTATCATAGATGAAACTTTCAACAGGAAAAAACCAATGAGCAAACTCTCAGCTGACGTAAGAAAAACCCCCACAATAATATGAGGTGACACAGAATAGCACATTGGGTAATTTGAAGCAGCAAGCAGTGTTTGACAAGTGTACATGAATTAAAGCAGCACAAACACCACAGACTACGACTGACAAAATCAGGAAGGTCTCCTGTATGACTTACCGCTGCCTTCAAAGAGGATAAAAAAAAGCAGAGACGTTGGGTCATAAAATGTTGCTGCATGCAGTCGTGCTCTTAAAATATGTTCAGCAGCTTGCAAACTTGTGCTCTTCAGTCAAGTTTTAATAATTTACAGTCACACAAGCAATGTGTTTGTTTGGAAAACAACGCCAAACCTTAAATCCTAGTGGACAGATTGTGTTACTGCAGTCTGAAGGCTAAACACACCTGGCCAAAGAAAGCCACTCTGAAGTACGTCCCCAGCAGCCTCTTGCCTGTATGCATCACCTCCGTCACTTTGCTGTATGCACGATGCAGTGTATCATACAGGTGGGCCAGTTTCTGTATAAAGGGAGACAACAGAGTTGCAGAACATGCTGGAAGCCAAATAAAATGAAGACTAATTCAATCTGCTTAGGAGATTGTACCCGTAATAAAGAGACAGTGTACCTCAAAGTCCCTGCGCTTCTCATAAATTGGGATTATGAGTTTATAGATGTCTGAGATGAGCTCATAGCGCTCTGCTTTCCACAGGCCGTCTGCGCACTCCTCCAAAAGCTCCATTAAAACGTCCTGAGTGGATGACAAATGGAAAAAAAAATATTGCATGGAGACCTCAGCTACAGGGGTTTGAGGAGACACAAGTATAGGCTGGTCATAAGGACGTTTTGAACCAAGATATTAGGAATAGACAGACAAGCACAATAATCCCAAACCTATATCAGAATGATATTTATTTTAAAATCAATCATCAGACTTTGTATGATTCTCCTAACTCAGCAAAAGTAACTATTCATCATTGTAATTCTGAAATCTATAGACAAACTTAAAGTCCAGCTGCAGCAGCTGGATGTTTGAAGTTAACCTCTTCGCGGATCCCGCGCGCCTCCTTTCACTCAAACTGGACCAGGCTGACCTGTATGGACATTTACATCAACCCCCCTGTGAGGAATTAATGATTCTTTCCAGAGTTTTTGATCAAGGTAGGAGTTTAAACCCCACCTCGTTAGCTGTGGTTGCGCAGCTCTACGTGAACCTCAGGAATAACTTGTAGTCGCGCTTTCCGAGGTGCGTTGAGCGACCGGTGAGAATGATTTATATTTGTGGACGAAGAATTTTGTGCGGCTTTTCCATCTCAACACGGTGCCCAGCGCCCGGATCTGTCTGCGCTGATAAAGTTTATGTGGTCCGGTTGGCCGGTGCGTAAGTGGTCAGCAAACCAGCGCTAACCTCATTATGTAGGTTCAGCCCGGTGAGGAGATTTCGCGCTCAGCATCGCGCTGGTTTTATATTATTTTTCATTATTATTTTTAGTATTATTTTTCCGGTATCAAATGCTTTGTCCACCTAGCCAGACAGAGTTAATGTGCGCGGCCGCGCGGAGATCTGAGAAACTCGTCCCATAAACCCGAGAAACAGTTTATGTGGTCCTTATTAAAAACTCGACACGAAATGGAAGAGCTATTAAAGACACGTTAGCAGCATTTAATTACATCTCCCGTTTGTTGCAAAGTGCAACGGATTTAACTCATGCAGGGCCGGTCCAAGGCTGTATGAGGCCTTGAGCAGAATTTGACTAGGGGGTCCCTTTTGTTGCTATAAACATCAGCACTTCTAACAGCTTTGTAGATTTAGTAAAATCTGGGAGAGGTGGAGCAGTTTAAATAGCCAACCTAAAAAGCAATAAGTTATAAACGCAGCTTACTAGTTTGTATTTGTGGGCAAACAGAGCTCAAACCAAAAGATTAAACTCATAGCATCAGATTGTTGCTATGGTAACAAAACAAAATTAATATTGTTCTTTGAACTTTTATAAAGTAAATTTGTCAGATCGTTAAAATCTTACATATAAATGGTAAACAATTTAAATTCTTTTAATTTATCTATGCTGAAACCATTAAATCAAATTTAGTAGCACTGATCATCTCAATAAATAAATGTTACATTTAAGCGGCTGAGGTCTGTGTTAAAATATTAGCCTTTACGGGCCCTGGAAGCCCTGGGGGCCTTATGGAGCCACTGACTTAATTTGGATTAAACAGAAGTGCAAATAATTGATATTCATTTTAGTTGTATTTTTTGATTTGTTGTTTTTAAGACTAGTTGTGGGTTTAAAGAGCTTCAGTGACGTTTCACTGCCGTTGTTTTCTGGTAGCATATAAATACCCAGTAATTTTTTTACATTTCCTGTCTACTTAACATCTCTTAATACAAAAACACAGTGGAACGCCGGTGGACCGCCTCAGTGCCCCGACCACCGGGCTTAGTAAGTTTTCTGGGGGAAACCCTGAAATAAATAAATAAAATAGAACAGAAGACAATTGCATTATTGTTTCTTTATTGTTCTTATGACCATTCTTGAAAATAAGACCTTTAACCATAGTGTTAAATTTTTCTCTTTACCATTTAACACTATAAATAAAGGTGAAATAAAAAATGTGAAAAAACTTTTATCTTTTTTTTTTTTTTAGCAATTTTGGTCAAAGTTATTAACAGCCACATTGAAACTACATATGGCTCCCTTCCCCAATTTGCAGACTAAACTGGACTGCTGGCAATTTGTGCTATTTTTTATGTCCAGCAGAACAGCTCACTTGCATTCAAATGGCACAAATTTGCAGCAATCTTCATTTTATATCTATCTTCATTCCTGCTAAATTGCAAATTAATAAATTTAATCAGCATACGCAATGAGGTATAAACCAAATTTAGTTATTTTGACCTTTTTTAGATAATCTGGATAAATTTCAGATTTCTTCTCAACTCATTAATCTTCATTTAGTCACAAAATACATACAGTAAGAAGAAAATAGCTTTACTTCATTAAAATGCACATCCTGCATCCCAACATCCTCCATCATTGCTGCTTCTTCATCAATGTTTGGGGTTACAACTCGGAAAGCTGAACAGCCCTGCTTGAACATTCCTATATAAAATAGGAGGAGAGATGTTAGTATAAGTAGAAACTTTCTAATGACAAATTAAAGAACTGGATCAAAAGCATTTTTATCAGAAACAACTGAAGCACCTTTTCTCCGGAGGTATTCTGCCACGAGGGCTGCAACATGAACATAACACATGGCCGCCTGGGAACCAAAACATTAAAAATGACAATCAAATTCACAAATGATGATTTGTCACCACATATAACCGTACATCGAAGGAATCAGCGTAAAGCAGTTGAACTATATAAAACACCCACTTTAATGCAAATCTGTTGAATGCTAAATTATCCATCGTAATAGCACCATCCAGCCCAAAGGACCACACACCTCTGATAGGTCTCCATTCTTCACATGGATTCGGGCCATGCTGTCCAGCCAGGTCTTTCGCAGCTCGGGGGTGCTGGCGTAGGACTTGGCAAGGCTATACTGCAGGTCCACTAGCATTTCTGGATCTTTCTCATGCTCCTTCATTTGAGCTGTGGCCATCAAAACAGTCCTGATGCGTTTTGTCAAGTCCTTCACATCTGATGGGAAAGCTGTGTGCTGTTGAGTAGGATGGAGTTCAGACAAATACTTGTGAATAGAATTTTCACTTTAACTTGCTTCTAGAACACCTACATTTTCCCACTTTGGGACAATAAACAGATATTTCTCTATTCTATGACGTGATGTTGGCCAGATCAAGGTGTAGGAATGCTGAGTATAAATATACACTGCACTTTTAAGATAATTTTTTGTGAAAAGTCTTGATATGTAGATAATTTCCATTTCTGCTCTAAGAGTCTTTGATGTCCTAAAAAGCTCTATATACATTTGATGTATTATTATTATTTACGCAGTACTCTGTTAGGTGTTTTACACAAAGTACCATTAAAACGCACTGAAGTTTGTGGTGTAAAAGTTGTAGTGGTATGAACACTTTTCAAGGTACTGTAAGGCTTAATTTTATTCTTTTTTCTATGAAGCTCCTCACCTTGATAGTTCTATCACTGTTGGCACAATTGTTGATTATTGACAGAGAATGCTGGAAGCGGGTGCTTCCAATACCGATCACATCAGCGATCAACTGACTGACAGCAATCACCACCTGAATCAGGAACACATAATTATAAGAACAAAGCAACTGCTGAGCTTTACAAAGCATAGAGTTATGTAAAAACATCACACACAACCACGGAAATCAGCCATGAGAAGCATCCTTTATTAAACCAGTGTGTAGGGACCAGTGACCACTTGGACCACTTTTTCAGTAACGAGTAATCTAACGCGTTTCTATTTCAAAACCAGTAGTCAGACTAAAGTTACTTATCGAAACCACTTTGCGTTACTATTTTCTTTTGTAATTTAATTTTATTTCCTCTACGCGTCTTTGGAAATAACTGCAGTTTCTATGCGACAGTGTCAGCAGCGACAAAAATAATAGAGAGAGATGCGCATTTTGTTGCTGAAAAGTAACTATTTTGAGTTTCGGTCGCCAATTCCGTTTATTTTAAGTGGCTTTGGGCTTGTTTCTTCTTTCTAAAGTCGCTTGCAAATTTAATGAGTCACGGGCTGCGCTTTTTGGACTTGGAAATAAGCAGACATAAACCCCAGAATTTGTCTGAGATCCAGTTAGTTTTAGTCCATCATTTCCTGGATGATCCGTCCTGCGGTGTCTTTTGTTGATGTTAAGTTAATATATTTGCTGTGAATGACGTCGAGCTTCGCTTTGCGCTCCAAAAAACTGCAAACATCGAGACGAATATGAACAGCGCAATAAAAGTGAAAACGGCCACGAATGAACGTGTCCGTAAAGTTGTGCGACTAAACGCCATTATAATTATTAATATTAAGATAAGTGTCACAAATCTGTGCAGCGGGCCATCTGAGTTGTGGAGCTGCAGGAGGAGCTCTGTGACAGCAAAGGCGTAACACAGAACCTGGAGGATGGGGCAGGGGGGAGAATAGGATCTAAAATCCTATTTAGAGTTTTCCAGACAGTGTAACACACAAAAACACGTACAAATTACTAAAGTTCTTTTTGTACTGTTGTAACCATTAAACAATCTCCCCTTCAGTTATAAATGGAGATACATTGTTGATGTTACCATTATAAAATAACTTGCAATTATGTACTGTAAAGCTCAAAGTCATTTTCACAGGCGGCAAAGTGTTGTTGTCATCAGCTGCTTAAAGTAACTAAAAAATTACTTTTAATGTAACTTAGTTACTTTCCAAATCAAGTAATCAGTAATCTAACTAAGCTACTTTTTCAAGGAGTAATCAGTAATCCGATTACAGATACTTTTTCAAAATAACTACGCCATCACTGGTAGGGACATCGAATTGCAGTTTTGTTGCAGCAAGGAATATACAAAATATACGTGCAAAGCCATAGATTAAAATCAAGACAAAAAGGTTTAATGTAGAGATAATTCAGGTTGACAGAAAAGACGTCTCACCTGCAGGTGTGTTCTGACAAAGGACTTGCGACCTGTGTAGTCAAAGTTACTTTTCATGAGAAAATACAGCAGGTGTGCCGCATCACTACGAATGGAGCTCAGCTTGGAGTTGCAGCATTTCAGAATCTCGTAGCAGAAGGCCGCACACATATCTGCACGGCCTTCAAAAAACGTGCACGGGAACTGAGGAAAGAAGGCAAAACCAGTTTACCCTCTGCCATGAATTTTTGGTCAAAACAAACAAACCATCATTACATAGGGCACCAGACGTTCTACAGACCTTGTAGATAAAAGTGCGCAGTGATGTGAAGACCTGCTTCAGGGCTGTTTCAGACTGATTGATGCGCAGGAAGCAGAGATGGACTTCAAACACCTTCTTCATCAGTGGGCTGTGGCCATGGTCAGAGCAGAGCTGTGTCTGTATGGAAACAAGAAATGACCTGTAAATTCAGATAATGCAGATAATTCAGGCCATGGCCTCCGACAGGAGTTTGATCTAGTACCTTAAAGCTCATGATGAAGATGCTGAGAGTGTCCAGGACTGTTAGACACACTTCAGTGGCGATGTTGGCCTCCAGGAGTGACTGGTTCAACACATCTGCATCGGAGTGACTGTAGGCTGAAAAGAAACACAAATGCTGTAGTGCTTTCATGTTCTTCATTAAACTCTGTCAAGAAATGCTAGTTACATCAAAGGTTATTATATAAGGCAAAGCTGATGCTAAAACGATTGAAGTTTTCTTTAATAATGTTGAACATAAAAGTTTCATTCCAAGTGAAAGCCAAAAATTCTTATTCTTTGCAGCGCAAAATTGCTCGTCAGGCAATGAAAACACATGGTCTGTGTTTTCATTGGTGCACAGAGAACACGTGGTAACAGCACTTTTTCAAAGCCACTGACATTCTCAATGGGTTTACCTGAGGGATGTGTGTTTATGCTCATGTGTGTTAGAGCCAAAATGAGAGAAAGTTCATCATTAAATTTGCAGATGACTGTAATCATTAAACTCTTGAAGGACAAGGAAGGTGATTGTGAAGAGTAGTCCAATTCATGGTGCAACAACTCATCCTTTTGAAAACAAAAAAGATGGTGATTGATTTTTGAAGAAATCAGAAAGAATGATAGACAGTATAAGAATTTGGCCAGCATTCTGGGCAATAAGATAATTTTTGAGGTTAACAATGATTCCATCTCTACGAAGGCCAACCAGAGGATGTTTTCTATTTTTGGTAAATAAAATGGTTTTAATGCTGATCCATTTCTTTTGGGAATACTTTATTTTTCCTTTAAAGGAATCCATTTCAACTTTTGGAATGGTAAACTAGATTGGCAACCTTAGCAGGAATAGGTTAATAAAGAGAGGTCAATGAGAATGGCTTTACAAAGATTGTTGTTGATATTTTAAGAGACCTTAATCAGGTCTTCAGAGCAAGAGTCACTAGCAGGGAAATATCGATACCTAAAGGATCTTGGTATCCTCTGTACACCAAGTTCAGGACTCTATCATCAGGAAGGATGTCTACTCGTGCCCAAAAGGCACGATCAAACCACAACTTGAGGTCTTTTATTGCTGAGTTGCAAATTGTGTTATTTGGAGACCTGATATAATTTTGTAAAAAATCTTTGCCCTTTATGTGAAAGTTAATTGTTATGTGTACATTTTATAGACTGCTGGAAATGAATTGCCCCTCTGGAACAATAAAGTATTTCAATTTCAACATATGGCTTTGTTTTATCAGAACATTAGTGACAATTTGATGAAGGGGCATCGACATCTGTGGGGACGTTTTATTGACTGATGGTGGAATAATTGCAATCAAAACAAATCAATTAAAATATCTGCATGCTAAAAAAAGCTGTGAGGTTTACTAGAAGACAGAAGAAAATGCTGCTAGACAGCATACATGTGGTCCTACTACATGTGGTCGTCTGTGTGATTTCTCCACAGACGAGTACATTTGAGGGACAAGGGGAAGCCCTGGCCCTGAGAACAAGCTCCACTCTGGCCAAAGATGCAAACAAACCTCTTGTTCTGGTTAAACAAGGGTCGGATAGCCCTTAAATACAACACTGGCTCCCCAAAACCCTGAGTCTGTAGGAAAATGTTAGATTTGAAATAATGATTACAGACCTCCACATTTACAAAGTTAAGAGAACATACTCCCAGCATTGTCAGTGAAAAAAAATATTTATCCATGTTTATGCTTACAAACTGTCATAATGGATTTTACTTTCAGTCAGACCAGCTGCTTGCCATTTTGAAATGTTTTACTCAACTCTTCTGGATACAAAATGTCATCTGTCACAGGATGTTTTTATGCTTTGACAACAGACAATTTGAAGTGATTTTTTTGTGTTTTACACATGATCTAAATGGCTATACGATTCCAATACATTATATCTACCAGAAGCAGGTCTCAGCTGTGGAGCAACATTGCTGCAAAATGGATTGCTTAGAAGTCCGATGTGGAAGTGCATGAGAGGGAAAAGCTACAAAAAGGTTCCACAATTATTTATGTTCTTTTTTTAGGAAAACTGAACAGTTTCTTCAAACAGCATCCAGTTTGGAATGAAACTCTTCACATTTTTTAATGGATTTCTTTTCCAAAATGGGAAAAAGTCAAAAGCAGATGAGCTGTGCAGAGGATCAGAAGATTTAGAGAGCTAAAACTGAAGTTAAAATAGGCATGCTTTATTTTATTTTTTTTAAAATGAAGTAGGCAACAAATATCCTGGCAACCTGTCACATTCTTACCATGTTCTACAGATATTCCAAGTATACTTGAAATCTTTCTTACACTGAAAACACAAAGAAACTGTATTAAATTATGCCTTTTCATAAAAAATACCCACCGTACTCCCCTTTGATTAACATAAAGCTGCCTTTACCCAGCTCTAAAAGAGTTTAGAGATATTTTCCTGAAATGTTTTTCTGCTAGAAACCTGATCGAGTTTGACAGAGGATGATGAGGAAGATAATGAGAAGCATGAGGGGGGTCAGGCTACATGAGATGACAAGTAAGAGGAGGGTCTTCTGGTAGAGAATGGTTGATGGCACTTACTGTAGTTAAAAGTGTATGAGTTATCCAGGCTGCTGAGCTGCTGTAAGCGGGCATGCATCATTCCCGCCCTGTTACGGGACACAGGCAGAGTCTGAGACTTCCGCTCATGTGCTACGGGTCCTGCCCCTTCCTGGTTCCTGATGAGGAAACAGGATAAATTAGACAGAGAGCTGGAAAAACCAGCGGGGCCAGAGTTTGTGGATCAGGTCAAGATGAATATTTGTCATTTTTACACACCCAAGAGGTGTAAGCAGCACTCAAATGTGCCAGAAAGTCAAAATTGTGACCATGAGTGCATGTTTAACATGCAGCCTAGGGTGAAACATATTACAGCATTAAAACACAGCAAGTTAGAGCTTAAGCCATGCATGGAAGAAAGAGAGGCAGTGAAGGTGGAAAACCAAAACTGTCACAGCACTGCAATGAAAAATATCATGCAGTCAGTCTGGGGAAATCATTTCCCCCTTTAGCTTACCCAAGCAGGAGAGGGCAGGAGCCAGCTTTTATATCAGTATGTTAAACTTGTCAGCGTTTGAGTGAATAGAGATAGAAACAGTGATGGCAGGTTAGAGAGAGAGAAGGCCTCTTACAATGGAGGCCAAAACACCCAAATATGAAGAGAAGAGAATGAATGGGTGTTCAGATATATCTGAATCCAGCAAGTACTTATACTTTATAAACACAACATTTTACTTCAAACTTGAACCTGGAGAATCAGTGATACAGAAGTGTACAACCACTCATCATAGGCATAATTCTCATGTTAATTTGGAACATTCCGTGAATTGTTTGAGATGTTTTTTCCAAGCTGGAATTATTTCTATTTAGTTTCTATTTAGCATGAACATATTAGATCATGATGAGGATCTTAATTTTATTGTAGTAAGATAAAATCTGATTTACAAAGCACCAAGGATTGGTATTGGCTGCACAGTGGTGCAGTTGGTAGAGCTGTTGCCTTGCAGCAAGAAGGTTCTGGGTTCGATTCCCAGCCCAGGGTCTTTCTGCATGTTCTCCCTGTGCATGAGACGGTTCTCTCCGGCTTCCTCCCACAGTCCAAAAAACATCACTGTCAGGTTAATTGGCCTCTCCAAATTGTCCCTAGGTGTGAGTGCATGCGTGTTCATCCTGTATGTCTCTGTGTTGCCCTGCGACAGACTGGTGACCTGTCCACGGTGTACCCCGCCTCTCACCCGGAACGTGGCTGGAGATAGACACCAGCACCTCCCGACCCCACTAAAGGACAAGGGTAATGGAAATGGATGGATGGATTTGTATTTTGACTATTTTTTCTTAGATTTGTTTTCGTGAGAAGATCAGTTAATAGAAATCTGTCCAACGATAAGGTAAAGTTTATTGATATAATAATTGGTATGTTTTTTATTTTATTTTGTTAGAACAGTATTTGATTGCGGGGTGTTGACTGCACACAAAAACACAGCCCTGATTCTAAATTATGTTATCAGTGCGTTTGACCGTTTTTGATAAGAAGATCAAATATCCAGCCAGAATTATGCCAGTACCTGTGATGCTTTTCTATAACGTTTAGCGGTATTTATCTAAATACTGGCAGGGATATCTGTATGTATAATGTTGTAAACTTTTGTGAGCACAGAATTCAAAAATAATTTAAACTTCAATGCCTAGTTCTTAATATTCAGTATCAGTGAAGCTGTTCTAAGCATGCTGTGCAAATTATTTAAAAATGTATGCCAGTGATGAGTGTCTGCTCCTCCACATTATCATTTGTAAAGATGGCAGAAACAAACTAAACACGTTTCTCTTTCATAATAATGAGGTATCAAAAAGCAAGAACACTTTGCAACATTACCTTGCAATGTATCTTTTCCCCATATATCTGAACTGATGGAGGCACACTCTGAAGAAAGGAAGAAAAAAATCAACCATCACACTTTTTATAAGCACTTACAACACCAATGTATTTAACAGTCAAGACAAGCCTCTCACTCAATTAAGATAAAGAAGTCCATCAGTTCAGTAGATGAAGCCTTGTTCCAGTATGTGAACAGAGCGTCTGGAGGGAAAAAAATACTGAAACTATGGAGACAGCTTGTTTGTTCATGTATTTAAAACACACAGTAGGGCTTCTCATTTTACCTTCAGACATGCTTTTAAGCACATGTAAGAAACACATGAGGAGGCTTTTGATCTCTCCCTGGTCCAGTTTATCACATCGCATCAAAGTGCTGCCCAAGGTCGAGGCAGGTTGGTTCTGAGACAAGAAAACCAGGAGTGTTTAAGTGGTGACAGACAAATAATAAATATTCTTATTCACAGATGTGCTAATTTTTCTTTTTAAATATATCAAGACAAGCCAAACCAGACAATTATGCAGTAATGGCTTTTCACATGAGAGAAATTGATCTTTTCCCTGGGTGGCACAGTGTCATGGGTGGTGCAAACCTAAACAAAAGTACATCTGCCATTTGTATCACAAATATGGCTTATATTGCTCTTCTACCATGTCAAGTAAAACAATGTGCCCACCTCTTGTATTGTACAGTGCAAATATAGCTGTCCAGAGAAGCTGGCTAATGCTTAAGCTGGTATCTTATATATAAGTTCTACTCAATATTATATTTGATCTAGATTGAATGTAATCATCTATACATCAAAATAATATATCTTGACAGATTAAACTTTAAATGGATATTTTTTCTTTAATCCAGAATGAGATGCAGGAAATTTTCATTTGTTAGGAAAAAACATGAAAATGCTTTTTTTCTTTTTGGTATCAAAATAACATAACATTTAGAGAAATTTCTGGCTCCGTAATGTTTAACAGATTTCTTGGGCTTTGGGCGTACATAGTAGGCCTCATGGTTGGCAAATTTAGCAAGACGCACTAAAGTCTATTTGTTGTGGTCTAAATCTGATAAAGATGCAGTTCAGACAGTAAACTAGGTTGGGAGAATGAGGCGAGGCCAGTTTTAGGTCATCAACACATCACCACTTAAACCGCGCTGAATTTCAGCCTCTATGTCTCGCAGACTAATTCAGTTTCCATGTAAACTTTTGTCTTACCGCAACCATTTTTTGCACTCATAAAGTCAATCCCAGCATTCGATGCCAACACATGTTGCATTAGACATAGAAAAATTTATTTTTATCTCTTTTACTAAATGGTTATGGTGTTATTAGGTATATGCTCTTACTGTCAGGAGGAAAGCTGTTAACTTGCAGAAACAGTATCAATAGCAACGATGGTTCATATTTTTACTGGGAATTGTGGCTTAAAGCAAACACCATTCTCCCAGACGAGGTAGAGAGCAGACAGCAAACTGAACCATAGCGGTTAAAAACAGCTGTACCACAGACATGGTTGGGAAATAATGCCACACATGTCCTTTTGCCAGAATTCAGTCTAGACTACAACTGGAGGTGGGTGACTTTATGGACAGCATGATGCAACTGGAGCAGCTTCCTGCAGTTTTAATTTGTCACTTGAGAAAAGCGAGGTCAATGTTACAGTCAGACGAAGGCAAAGCAGTGGGGGTGTCAAATCAGTCAGTCAGTTCCCGAAACCATAAAAGAAAAAGAAAAAAAAAAAAAAAAAAAAAAAAAAAACAGAAAAAAACCCACATTTGCCAGGCCACTTCAGAATGCTTATATTAATTCCACTCTGTAAATATGTCACAAATCAAGGGTAAAAGGGTGCATCTAAATATTAATTAATGGTTATAAAATTATCACGGCATATTTGTTTTTAGAACTTTGAGGAATAAACAAAATCTGAAAACTACATGCCCAGTTTTTCTCCTAACATGTTTACAGATCTGGAAAATTTAAAGGTGTGTAGGAAACTAGGGAAAAAGGAAAAAGAGCAATAAAACAAGTTTTATAATGCAACAGATCTACTTTACACCACAAGAACAAACATGAAAGTCAGAAAATCCTCTGGCAAAGAAACAGCTACAGCTTAAGGGAAGTAGGACATTCGAGACACACACTAACATTCCCAGATGGGACACTCCTTGGAGGTGTGAAGAAGAATTATACTTGAAGAGATCTGATGGACTGCAGGTGGATTTCTGGGATGCAGGGGACGGTGAGCAGGGCAAGGTCTATGGTGGCTCGCTTGGTGTGAACAGAACACACTATGTCCTCAGTTTCCACAAAGGGAAGCAGGCAGACAGAATGCCTCCATACAAACTTCTCCGTTTGCTGTGGCAGATCGAACATTGAAGGCAGGATGTTGAGGGTAGAGTTAACAAACACTTTCTCTGTCAGGTTTTTTTTTTTTTTTTTAAACCTGGGAAGTATGCGAAACTTCAGCAAAGTGCAATGCAATAAATGCTGGATGCCCCAAAGAGATTGAATTAAGTAGAATACCTTGTCAAGAGAATTGGTTTTGTCATGGTTCCTCTCATGGAGGCTGTTGACTGATTCTGTGCTGATGAGGGAACCACGAGAGTCGGTGTGGCGCATAGAGTTCACGTTAGGGGTGGAAACTGCATGAGGGGAAGCTGAAGGGGAAAAAATTAAAAACAAAAGTTTGCTGTTATCAGGAGTCATTTAAAGTTCCTGCACATTATCTTATTTATCTTCAAAATTCTACATAAGCTCAATAATCCTACTTTCCCCAGGAGTTTTAGTAATTATTTGTTTACAGGGTTATTAACTTTCAACTTCTCTAATAACAATTCGTTCTCCTTAAGTTTGGATCTAAAAAGCCTGGAGAAATCATAAGGCTGAAACAAGATCCGGAATTTTATATGGAACAGTTTGTTATGGTTTCTGGTTTAAAATATCAGTAAGGACTAACATTTTGTGAACAGATTCTATAAAGCAAAGTTTGTAAACATTTGTTCCTATATTTCAACTGAACCTGAATTTAACCTGAATTTAAAATTGCTTTAAATTTACGTTAAAATGATGACTCTCTTATCAGTCTAAAAAAGGAAGTAAAATAGTGCCTTTTTCCTTTTTAAATGACAATTCAGTCATTACTACTATGTACAATATTAACTCTTTACATAATATGGTAACAACAAAGAAAGGATATCATTTGAATAAAAAAAAAAAACCCACAACATACTTATTTACTGTTACAAGACATTTATGAAAATTAAAGAGAGAAAAAATATCTATAAAATACAAAATTTTTTATAGCAATTCAAAACCTGGAAATAATAAAAGTAAATTCTAGACACTTTTAAACTGGGTAGGAAACCTGATTCAATTAAATAATGTTTCTTTTCGTGTTCTTTTTTTTTGTTTCCTTAACTTACTTGTGCCCGAGATAGCTCCAAAAACATCTTTGTGCAAGCTGGTGTCCAGAAATGTGCTGGACCTAGGAGGTGTCATCAACGCATTCGACAAGAGCGAATCGTCTCGTCCATTCTAAATAAAAAAAGACAATCAAAAGAAAACAAAAACAATCAATAAGATGTATCTGTTCTGAA
This sequence comes from Girardinus metallicus, assembly GCA_903067095.1. Lineage (NCBI taxonomy): Eukaryota > Metazoa > Chordata > Actinopteri > Cyprinodontiformes > Poeciliidae > Girardinus > Girardinus metallicus. The sequence continues at coordinate 39,953 of CAEGAE010040272.1, forward strand.
GAAAGCTTTTTGTATTTAGTAAGGTTATATATATTTAATGTTACTTTTTTGCATGATCGAAAACCAAGTGTGACAAAAAAAAAAAAACACTATGCAACTGACTTGGAATCTATCATTAAGGTCGGGAAAATTTTACTTTTAACATATTTTAAGTGCTTTGAGACAGCATTTTTTGTGCACTGGCAATACATAAATGAACCAAAATTAATTGAAATTCAAGAACTAATCACCAAAGCTGATGTGGGACCTTTATTTCTTCACTTTCAGTTTGTTTCCTGTTTTTGACTGTAATTAGTGCACTTCTTCTCTTTATGACCCATTTATGATGACGTTTATAACGCAGAGCTATTTTAATTTAATGTTTGCATTACTTTATTTTTATGTTCATGTTTTGAATGGATGGAAATTAATACTCAAAAGAAACCACTAGGTGGCTCTCTTACATTGTTAGAGTGGTTGACCGGGAATGGGGAGACTTCCTTCACATTAAGCCTGTTGACGTTCTCCTGAAGCAGACCAAACAAGGGGAAGTACAAGGTGGCCAATCTGGCCTGCTGGCTCTAAAAACAAAGCAAAAAAGAATATTTAACATGATCATCACACATGCAAGTGAAAATGTAAGTGTCAGATAAGCGTTCTGAAATCATATGTCATACCTTGGATGAATAGCGGTCATCAAATGTGTGTTTAATCATGAGGCTTTTCAGGACCTGGATGGCTATCTGCCGAATCTCCCTGAACTCCTGCAGAGCAGTACTGACCTCCCTGAGCAGAAGCCCGACCAGGAAGTGGTTCCTACAGAAGTCCTCTGTCAGAGAGTAATCCATCTGCAGATCTGTGGGGCAGGGAGAGGTTGATGACGACTTTGTTACAGCCTGGAGCAAGCAGGAACTAAGCTTACAGAAGGACATGAAGCCACAATCAATCCCAGAAAGAGAGTGAACATCTGATTCAATGTAAATTTGATTAGAACCGTAAAACTAGGGAGCATCCTGGAAAACAACAGAATGTCATGAAACAGAAGCAGACAGAAAGACAAGCTTGCATGTTCAGGTATGACTGATTTCGCCCTGTGTTTCACATCAAGAGTGTGGAAAGACATGATTCAAACTCAAGACCGAACAGAACCCAGCTTATCCACATATGCACTCAAACAACACTGCAGACGAGAGAAACGATTTGCCTTAACATTTTTAAAACTTGCATTTTATTTGTAGCAAGTCTTAAAAAGACATCAGAAATTTCAGCAGCTACAGAAAAAAATGACCATTGAATCTCTCTTCTAACCGCAACAGCTTCGCTGATGAATGATTACATTTAAATCTGCTTTGTTTGGAGACAACATGCAGGGAGGACTCCAACCACCTACCTACTGGAGTATCATCAGACTCCACTGTATCATCTGAGGACAATACAAATAATTGAGGCAATCAAAAAAAATACCTGTAAGAAATGCTGATGGGTCTATTTCAAAACAGTTTCTAGCTGTTATTTATAGTGCACAAGCTTTTTAATCACCTCTCAGAAATATTTTAAACCCTTAAAATTTTTTTTTTATGTATTTTTTCAGAATTTTCCAGCCAGAACTTTAGTTTGTAAAAAAAAAAAAAAAGCAATTAATTGTGTAAAAAATGTTGAACCCTCAAAATCTACGTAAATAATTCATCGATATTAACTTGTTACAGTCCTGGCCATACACAAAGTGTGGAAAAGTTGCAGTGGTAAACATACATTTGAAAGGCACAGCACCTGAAACATTCTCACCTTGAAATCTCAGTATCCTCCCTTTTCCAAATGGCATTGGCAGGTTTAAGGGAACATAGTGTTCATGATTGCACACAACGCGCAAGAACTCAAACTTGAACTCAAACAGCGTCTGCATTAAGAAAGAGATAAAGACTAAAAAGCTGCAGTTAATGCAAATATAACTAACCAGAGTCCTGAGAAATCTTGGACTGCAGTTTGTTTCTATTAAAGACTTCATCTGTAACAAAGTACCTTTGGATCTCCGGGCATGAAGCCGTTGATGTAGTTGTTGATCTGCTTAAACACGAAGCCTCGGTCCATCAGGTTGAAGCAGCGCTGCAGAACAAATCAAATAAATAGCGTAAATATTCAGATGCACAGAAGACAGAATGGTCAAGAAGCCACACCAATAAAAGTAAATCTTTATCTGAAGTGCACCTTTATGAAGACAGCGAGGCTGTGGTTGGCATTGCGAGCAGCATCCAGGTTGTCTTTGTACTTCTGAGTGATGTGTGGCATCATCATGTTGACCAAAGTTTCCACAGTGTGATGAAAAGATGCAGAGAACCGCTGATTCCTTGACAACTGAAGAGCACAAATGGTAAAATAAAATAAAATACACATCCAGGTTGGGAAATTAATAGTAGTCATCTTTATTTCTTTTCTCATGATGATGAAAGTGTAAAACCGACAAAGCAGATTGGAAAAGTTAGTTGTCACAAGACCAAGAAAATCAGACTGGTTTAATGTCTGTTAAACCAATAGTGTAATTCACAAATTAATTTGCAATATTATTATTATTATTGTAGTTTAACTTTATTCTAATAATTATGAAAACTACAATCTTCAACACTTTGTCTTGCAGATGAATTAGAGGTTGTATTATGCCTTTACTGATACAACTGCAGGTTTTCTGCCTAAAATCCTCCTCTGACTGGACTATTTAATCATACAAGTTGTGCCTTTTTTCACTATGGAAGTAGTAGAACTGTAGTGCCAGAGCTGTATAAAAGCTATGATTACTGCTAACTTTGACTACAGCCAAGGAAACATCAGCAGCTTTGTCTGAGTTAAACTTACCCTCACTTTGCAGCTTTCAATCAAGTACTGAGCCATGGACTTGACTAAGGCTTCAAAGAAATACCATGAATACTGCAAGACAGACAAACAGTCAGAAAAATCATGGAAAATTACAAACTTTTTAACTCTTGTTACTTCCCAAAGTACATATGTTTCGGAGGTTCACCTTGAGCAGCTTGTTACTCGTCAGGAAGTCAGTGGAAGGCTTCAGGATTACAGTCATGGCTTTTGCCAACTCCTCATGTACTGTTCGGGTTGTGGAGGAAGTGTACGACTCAGTCCTGAATACAAACTGGATCAGACACATTCACAGACAAATGGTCGGTTCTGCAGCATTCAAATAAAATCCAGTTTTATTGAGAGATCTCGTGGGTTTTACCTTCACATAAGAGCGAAGGTAGTGTTCCAAGCCTTCCTCATGGCACTGAGCTACAATGTGAATCATGACCCTAACAGACAAAGAGGCAAAAGGCAGCATATGTGATAAGATTTATTTTTCAACAGTAACTTGTACAAAAATCACAGTAAAATCCTTTTCTGTAGGGGAATTTTAGGTGCACTGCAATAATACTGACCGGATATCAGCAATCAATAATATTCTTTGAATTTTAATAAAATATGTGGAAAACTCTTGCCTTGTAACATTTACTGCTACGTCCTCCTGTGTGGCACTGGTCAGCACTCTAAACAGCTGATTGAGGATAGTTGGCAAGAACTTGATCATCACGTGACTCTCCATGGCATGCAAACTCTGTGGGTAAAGGGTAAAGGATGTGAATATATTTACTGAACTTATTACAGCACAGTTTTACATTTTGTAAACTTTCAACTTCTGAAGGAATAAGAGTAAGAATTTAGATAATTTTAGGATTGAGTAAACTGAAGACATCTGTACAGCACAAATCCACAACAAATTCCATCTCAAGGCATTTTAAAGACAAACAGATCAATTTCATATCGATAGTCAAATTAATCCAATCCGATGATCATGATGATTTCTCTCTTGAATCCTTGAAATGCAGTCAACCCCAATTTATTTTGTAGATTGGTAAAAAGTTTAATACAAAAGCCCAGCTGACAGCATTGGCTCACAAAGCATAATTTGCCAATATAAGATGCCACATAATTAAGCATCATCCCCACATTTTTCAGTTTTAAAACGCTCTGATGTTGCTTATGCTACTGATTCAAGTTAGCCACAAAATGATCATCGCTGCATCTCTGCTTCCGGGGTTTATCAATAACAACTGAGGGCAAAGGTGAAAACTCTGCTAATGCACATTTTTGCTCCAGTTCCTGGAAATAAAAGGTTAGATACCGGTGCATCTGTCCCTGCCTTCAGGAAGCTAACACAAGCCTGCCAAGTTTTCTGGAGAACTGCCATCAACCACAGCTGACCTGCTGTTTGGACCTCTGGCTATTGTTCATGTTCATAGCTGAGTTTACATTTAAATTGAAGGTATGCACTGCAGCAGATGCTGTTTTCTGTGTCAATGTTCAGCAGGGGAACAGTAAGCTAAGGTTTCCATGAACTGATACTGACTGATGGAAAGAGCAAAATACAAAATTACACCAAAAAAAAAAAAATAGAGAAAAGCAATGCAAACCAGTGGAGGACAGATTTCAAATGTATTCTGTGGGGGAAATTATGAAAGTAAACAAATTCTGTATTGACAGCTAATCATTTTTTGTTTGGCAGATGCAACTGTATTTCATCTAATTACACGTCATCCTTTCTACATCCAGAAAGGACAGGAAATATATTTAGTTACATTTTATGTGCAAATCTGTCACTTAAATCAGTCTAGCTTTTTGTGCATTGCTGTTTCTTCCAAGACCAAACTTGAACTGTACCAAACTTAGAAGTTTCTCAGGATAAAATCATCTTCTAAAGGAATAAATATATATTTTTTCGATTTTTAGTGTGTGAAACCTTTGTTGTGGACTCAGTGTCAACCAATATTTGGTTTGTTGGTAAAGTCCATCAGATGTAAGAGTAAAATGCCCTTTTTTATAATGTCTCAAATGCCATGCACCCTAGCAAAGTCCTTAAAATCTCTTAAAGACACACCAGCCCACAGAATCATAGATTCTACATTGTACTTGAATACTTATGAGGTGTTTTTACATAAATTCATTCCTTGCTCAAACCAGAACCACATTCTTGTTGAAAAACTTAATCTTGATCACATTCAACTGAACCACATAATAATAACACTTCAATAAGAAGTTTTGTGCTTTGCTTCTCAAATACCTGAATCCCTGTGAGGCCTTTAAGGAAATTACAGCTACACCCTTTATCAAGTGGGCTACTTTGCTACACCAGTTGCTAATGAAGTGTTACTGCATGGTTAAACAGTATCTATAGTTGCACCAAACTATATTTTTATGTGCTGATGACCTCATTTGGCTCTGTAATTTAGAAAAACAAAACAGAAGTTTTTCTTTCAATAACGTCATCACCTTCAGTAAGAAAATGTTAATTTTGAACAGTTAGTACCTTCAGGTATTTGACCAGTTCTCCTCCAGGTCCTTGTGCTGCTGATGCAACACTCTGACAGTGATGAAAAAAGTTGTGCAAATGTTGATCCTGAATTGCACAAAACAACAGACAAGCACCCAAATTTATTGCAAATAGCTGCATTACTGTAAAGTAAAACAACTACGAAATGACATGAAATTGACAAATAATTAGTTTTACTTCTTAAGGGTTGTTTTATGACAAACCTGAGTGTACACAGTGGACACTAGGTGTGTGGACACTTTAAATAAGTGTTTTCCTCCATCAACCCATTTGACCTCAGGACTCAAATGCTGTAAAGATGAGCAAAAAGACAACTCATGTTTTATTAGTGTCAATGTCGGAATAATGAGATAAAGTAAATACTTAAGAACTTTAATAGCATAAAAAATAAAAAGGATACAGAAACGTGTGTTTGAGACATATAGCATTACTGAAGACCGTGAGGAAAGCTCTACCTTGCTGGCGCCCTCTTGACAGCTGAGGTATCCAGCAGGAAGGTTAGCAGCAACAGGGATGTGATGTTCATTCATTATCACCCGGCCATCCTTCAGCAAAGGGAGCCAGGCATATCCCACTGAGAGCAGATATAGAAGACAACAACATGAGCTTTCCAGTGGTTGCCAGTAACAACAGTAACACAGACGGGTTTAAAGACTGAATCCCTTTTCACCCCTCAGCCCCCTAAACTGTAGGTCTGAGTATTATGAATAGAGCCAAGGGTCATACTGTCAGACTTTTCTTTCTTTAAATTATGTTTGTGAATAGCAAACTATCCACGGTCTTAGCTTAATGCACTCAAAATACAGTTTCGTGCAAATGTATTTGTACTATTTGTATTTTTCCACATTTTGTCCAAAACTACTTGTGGAAAAACGTGAAAAACTTCAAGGATTATGCATACCTACAAGCCATTGTAGGTATGCAAATCTACAAGCCATCGTAGTGCACGTCATAATTATGGTTCTTCCTTAGCAACCATAAAAATAATGTATGCCAGCATCTGAAGCAGGCTTGATAAACTATTTTTATATGAGCTTAATGGCGATGCGACTAATTACAAAGAAGGAAATGGAAACTGCAGATGAAGCACGGCTTCCAGAAGGAATGTCTTAGATGGGTGTGTACAATACAGGGTGACAGCATTAAACAGGAATTGCCTTCTGCATGTAGAAGTTAGGGATTGAGCACTACCTTGAGTTTCAACCACATCTTTCTTCTTGGTGCTGGCCTTGCTGTTGCTGTCACAGCTCACATGGTAGAATGTAAACAGCAAATGATGTTTCTCATGGAGCTGTGTTGGCAACTCGATCTTAAACTAATCCATAAGAGCACAAGTAAAAGTGTTAGTGCTGGGTATTTATTTCCATTTAACAATATATTTGATGAGTTTTATTACTTCATCATAGAACTCGGGGTTGTGCTGGTGATGTAATACTGAGGTAAAGGCATTTTTGGTAAACAAGGGTCCTCCAGGTCGCCCATAGATGCACTGAGAAAGGAAGAAAAGTGATTTAAGTTCTGTGAATTGCAAAAACAGTCCTATGGAGATTCACTTACCACCTCCAGAGAATATTTACCTTAAGTGAAACAGCTTCTTCGTCATCTGAGTCCCTGAACTCAATGCAGACAGCTATGTTTCTAGCCTGATTAAAGACACAGAAAGCAAAAGTGACCCAGTTAAAAGAACTTGGAAAGAACAGCAACTTTGACAACATCTTAAAAAGCTGATAGACAAAACAAGATCAATATGGACTAAATCTTTAACACTTCAGCTCCGCTTCCCACAACTGCATAAATAAACCCACACAGAAGCAATGTGATAGTGCTACCTTTGCAAATGACTTCTGGCTGTCATATTTCAAGTGCTTTGGGTAGATGTAGAGGTGATTGTTGTAGATGGTGAAAGGCTGAGAACATTTGGCGATGAACGGCACAAACTCCTCCACTTCGAAAAACACACTGCTCCTCTCACTGACATCAAACTGCTTCACAGGAATGTAGGATGAGGTAACGCAATCTAGATGGAGAAGCAGGAGAGACAAGAGCTGATAAACAGTCAGCAGACAATGAGACCTGTTATGTTCTGAGGAAAATAAGCTTTCATCGCTTCTGTTAAACCCCAAAGGACTTACTCGTTAAGTCGGGGGCAACACTGTCAATGGTAACATCAAGGTTTCCAAGGATTACAGGCAGCTTGGCCATCTTCTCTGGTCTGTGAAAAGGAAAATAAGCTTGAGCTGAGGATTTGCTAGACTAAATAGGAAGCAGATAGGTCATCCAGAAAGGATGTGCGAGTGCGTTAACAGAGGTGAGATTTTCCTAAGACAAAGCAATATTTTTGCAGGGGCAGACATTTTCCACCCAGCACATCTGTGTGATTACTTAGAGCTTCTAATAACAGAGCATGCTCAGAGAAACTTTACTCACTTTCTGAAATCCGCCAGCAATTTGAGCATGTCGTCATTGGACAGTTTGTTGCTGTCCTGTCTGTATAGAGCTGAAAAGCGGGCACTTTTGTCAAGTGTCCCAGATGCATCTTTGAACAAGGGTCTGAGAAACAAAAACATTCTAAAATCAGAAAATACTGTTGGATACATTTGTGATGTGAACTAAAACCATCAGATTAAGCAGAAATATGAAACATTTATTAGAGAGAATAGAGTACCTTGCTGCCCAGGCAAAGGGCATCCTGTACTGACCCAATCGACTACACGCCAGCTTGGCATTTTTCAGGACCTTCTGTGCCATCTAGTGGAAAACAAAGACACTTGACTAAGATGTTAAACACATGTGGAGTGGACACCATTGCAGTTAAAGTACTGAGACAGAACTAGGCGTGCTGCCTAACCTAACAAAGGCAAATCGGAAACAAATTTCAAATGCTAATTGTTAAAATAAAACTACCTGAATATTGTACTTCCTTGAATGCTCTCATTTGAACAACTAATATAAATTCTGACAAAGAGGAACGATTATTTATGTAAAAAGATGTAAACGTGCTAAACTCAGCACGTTACCCTGCTGAGTTTAGGGGAATGTGATACCTTACAGGGAGATTATGGAAAACTCGTTACCTTGGTGGAGTCTGAACTCTTCATGTATGGCTCGGCACAGTGGTTGATTCCCCCCTGAAGCACCTTATCAATGCGAGCCACTAGGAAGATATCTGGATGAGGGCATGTCACTGAAAACACTCCCTGTCAGCACAAGCAGAAAAGTCAGACATGATTGGTCATGCCAATTTTAGCAGCCATTATTTAACTTCCTCTCTACCTGTTTGGGATACAGCAAAGCTGCTTCTGGCACACCGTGGATAAAGCGCTGCCCCTCGGATCGGGCTTCACCTCCTCCGTTCACATACTGACTGGTGTTACTGGGAACCATTCCCCTGACAGACTGGTGGTTTAAGTCAACTTGGAAATCAGAGGAGATTTTCCTGCCGTTCTGGATGTCGAACAGTGACAGAGTGACATAGAAAGGCTCCACCTGCAAACAGCAACAGTATGAGGTGAAGATGCTGTTTCCTGAGATCTCACTGTCCTGTAAACTTGAACTGTTTTTGAAGATTAAACCAGGTAACATCACACAAGATGCCATAAAACAGTGACACTTTTACATGATCTTAAAAATATATTCATACCTCTTTCATTTTTTGCTGACTTTCTCATGTAACAACCTTGAATTATGATGTACTTGGGGATTTACATGGCAGACAAAACACAAAGGAGCATTTGAGATGAATCCCAACAGCATCATGCCACTACTATCATGTTATTCACTGGTGGTGGGGGGTTCAGGGTCATATAGTGATACTTTATCCACAACTGGTCTGCTTTGTTCCTTGTTCTATATTATATTAAAGGCATAGTTTAACATGAAAATGATTTTCACTGAGCCATTACGAACAATTAGAGAGTAAATGTTACATATTCCATGCAGTAAGTTTTGGTTATTCCCTTGTTTGTGGGTAGAAGGAAAGCTTTACGTTAGCATTAACAAAGAAATCAAAATTCCTCCTCTATGTGTGTGGAGCGAGAAGATGTTAAGACTTCAATGGACAGTAGTTTCCAGGAGAGATAGCAGGACTTCAGATTTCATTATAAATTTCTAAGCCAACAGCCTGGTTGCTGTCTTTACAGCACTGAGATCCCATCAAGTTTCTCTGACAAACCCTTTAATTCATCTCAGTGGTATATCTGTAACTTAGAGGCAGTTCTGAACTCTAAAGCATTACGTTTGTAGTCGGCCCCTCCTCGTTCTCTGCCACGCAGCTTTGCAGGTTGAATGAGAGATCGTTGCAATTGACCAGAACCCGCTTGCCAAACTTCTCCTCGAACTGCTTAACATCCGGCTCTATTCCTGAGAAGTCCAGTTTCTGCAGACAGCGCATTGGCAAGTTTGATCCTTTATCTTGAAATTATACTTTATCACGTCTGAATTCCATTATGAAACCATGCCGAACCTTACCTGCGTGTCTGGATCCACTGTGAACAGCTTCAGTCTGGTTTCACTCCTCATTCTTGACTCTATATCTCTGGTGCTCTATAAGGGAACAAAACAGTGCCTAAACCCGAGGAACAACTGCAAAGTTTCATGCCCAGATGGTTTTATATTTAGAACATTTTGTTGCCATTTGAACCCAGCTGGGAGTGAGGCTTCATATTTAACAGATGACATGAGGACTGGTGGCGAGACTGATGTGGTGCCAGCATCCATCTCAGGAGCAGAGTGTCACCAATCACACTCGTTTCAACCATAAGTTTCCTCATCTAAAAGCATATGTTTTTTCTATTATGCAGCACTGAGTGCAGTAACAGCGTCAGAGTTTTTTTCCTTCAAATGTCTGAATCTAAATTCTTTTCAGTCTGCATGCCTTTGGATGTTTCTAAATTAACAGATCTTTAAAATTGCCAGTTTTCCTTTTTGTTCTATGATGATTTTTGACAGGAAAATGTTTAGAGACACAGTAAAATGTTGACACTGAATATAATCCTAAGATGACCATTTGAGTCAGTATTTTTAAACCCATTTACGGAAATCTTTCTGGTGTTTAGTGACACACTTTGGTGCCAGTTTGGCTACTTGTTTTGGAAATGTCCCGGTTGGAAAGCATTTGTCATCCCCTGCGTATTATTATGGTTTCCAGAACCTTTGGAGAAGAAACAGACCTGCTGCATCATACACCCTCAAACACACCTAACAGGGGACATCAGGTGTTTCTATTCTTTGTTTTACTCCAGATGTTTTACTAAGATGTGAAGTGATTGTTGCAAAAAACACTTAAAGGCATATACATAATCTACAAGACCAGAGAAGTTACTTGTTTCACTCAAGGCTGAAAGCAGAGTAGCTGCACCACTCTGCTTTCTGTATGTGATGGGACCACCTTATTGCAGTAAAATATAAATTTATGTTAAGCTTTTTTACATGTTCATGCAAAGTTCCAATAAATATGGAGGTCTGCGTTAAATGTCAGATCAGATCTACAAAAACACATGAATCACTGCCAAACTCAGGCATTTGATCCCAAAATCACAAATGAAAACATGTTTGTGGCAAAAGAGTTTCTCTTTCTTTGCTTTTTTAAAAAGTACCAAAAGTGTTGTGCTGAATGCACAAGTAGGACCTACCTGAAAGCTATCCAGGCTGCCAGAAGAACTGTCTGACTTTCCAAGATCATCATCTATAAGAAAATATAAATCACAGTGGATGTAAAAAAAAAAAAAAAAAAAAAAAAAAAAATGAACACCGAGATGGCAAAGTAAATCCCCCATAATCATTTCCTGACATGTTAAGGCTTAGTAAACACTAATTCAGCTGTGGAAGTTGTGGAATTGGGACTGAAAGGGAGACACTGGAAGTCTCAGAGGAATATTAAGAAAAACTCCCAGATATTTTCAACCTCAATGACCCCCAATCCTCTTTCTCTAAAGCACAGGATAATTAATAAAAGCTGACGAGTTAAAAAGATTAGTGGAGCATTCTGGAGGGAGGCAGTTGCTTTTCCTCTCTTATAAGGCTAAGCCTCCTAAGAGACAGGAGGTGAGCATTAGAAGCCTGGGTGGTCTGGTACTACTTCTCCAATAACACTATACATTAGAAAAGCTACTAGGAAACAGAGAAGATGAATGCTAGGACTTGTGGAAGCTGCTCATAATGAATCATTATTATTAAACATCTCTGAAGGTAATCCAATAATGATAATTGTTGGGCAGCATAAGTAGCCTTGTTACATAAAAACTAATGAGGAACAAACCAGGAAATAAAGGCTGCTTAATAATCATGTAAATAACCCATGGTCACATTGTGTCAATGGTTACGCAACATTGTATTCATCGGCTTAAGAGAATGAAGAAAACAAAGAAGAACAAGGACAAACATCAACCAAGGCTGCCAAATTTTAAATGAGATTTAGTGTTAGATTTTGAGATATATTTAATAATACAAATGTATGAAAATAATTTCTATTCTGAAAACAGCAAACTGTACTGCCAATGCTTAGTGTAGACTTTCTTCATCTTTCACATTTCTGACAGCAGAAACTTCAAAAGTAAAAGTGATTTTGCTTAGAAACTGATTGATTAAAGATTCATCATGGAAACAAAGTATAATTCACCCATCAAAATTGATTTAATAAAATACAACTGACTTAATTCACATACGTTTGATCACTGTTATCATAAAAAGCTATTTTTATGATAGTTTTCATGTTAAAGATTTGCGTGGACACAAAATAATACTCATTTTCATATGAAAAACCACACACCATCATGAATGTCTCCATTCCTCTTCTCCTGCATAGCAATCTCAAAGCTGCTGTGGAGGATCTTGTTGAGCATGTTGATCCAGTCCTCCATCTCTGCTTCGCTTTCTGCAGCCAGGAGGTACGTGCTCTTATCCTGCATCTTCAGCTCGAAAGCAAATCTCCGAACTTTGTTGTTCTGCACAGATAATGCAATGAAAACATGAAAAAGGTAATAATGGTAAGCAATATTCTGCACAGATAACAGACTTAAAACTGCAGGGTAAGGGGAGGTGGAATGTTTTATTACCAGCTCCAATCCAAATATTAAACTTCTACTCAGTCAGCAAAAGCCAGAAGACGTTTATTTTTATGATTTAAACCATCCCTTGGTTCATTTCAATACCTCCCCTCATCCTCACTGTGCTCTCTTTGCTTTGTAAGCTCATAAATCTACTAAATGTTCACACAGTTTACTGGATCAACAATTTCTTTACATAAATAAGCGAGAGTTGAGTCTTGCTTTGAAGGAATGTGGACTACAGGTGAAATAAGTTGGAGCTAACCTTCCACAGCTACAGAAAACAAAATTACCTGCAGCCGAAATGTGACCTCACTCAGCCACCAAGAGTGATGTTACTGCTCCAATTTAGGCTTTTAACGGTTCTCAGTTTCCGCTCATTCAGAAGCAATTGGGGCCAAAGCAGCTGCAGTTTGTTTGTGACATGACAGCTCTGCAGAGGCCAGATATTTATTATGGATTTCAATAAACTAGCTAGGAGTCTTTAAAGGATTGGGGAAAGCTGTCTCATTAAAGTTAGCACTTTGGTGTTTGTTATTTTGTGTCATTTTCTTTTACTTGTCTGAACAGTAAAAACAACAGAGTGGGAGTGACTGGGAGGAATAGTCAATAGCAGGCAGAGTGGATAATGAGGGGGTGTTTAGGACAGAAATAAAACTAGGATAATAACAGCCATAATCGAGATGAACACTACAGGTTGACAGATTCATCTAACTTCTTTAGACAACACATCTTCACAAATTAATTTGTGTCCCTGATTTAAAAAAAAGAAGAAAAAAGAAAACAAAATGCTCTGACAGATTGCATTACATACCCATTTATATTTCTGAGCTCAGACTTGGTCAGCAGAGATCACCACCCACATATTAGGCCAAATCTAATGTGCTTTTGTGCAAATGCTTGATCCCTCCCAAAGTGTTGGAGCAGCTTGAAGAGCAGTATGAAGTCATCTCACATACCATTCCAGCTGCAACATAAACATCTGCAGGTCTACTCATGGAGCAAGTTATTTGGAAACGACTGTGGGCAGTGGCTTAATGACGTGTGATTCTGAAGTTTGCTTGGAAAAACACAAGAAATATGAACTGAGCAAACTAAGTTAGAGCATAAATGGCCTACTAACGGCCTTTATAACATAAAGATGTGAGTATGTTATAGTCTTGGCATAGAGTGAGTTTGGTCACTACTGCTTCAGATTATCTGATAACAATGCCATGCAGATCTACCTGTCAAACTCAAGCTACCACTCCTGTGACCAAGCTCTTTCCACACAGCACCCAATGCTCAGGCATGATGCCACCACAATATTGAACCACGAAAATTTCACCACTGAAGTTTTGTGCATGCTCAAACAATCTGGCAATTTTCACACTCCAATGCACATAACAAGAAGTACATCATCATACTGTACTCGAAACACTCCAGAGGACCTCTCCAGTGCCTCCAGATCTCTGTAAGCATTATTCACTTAATGGCCGACGTGATGGTTCTTTCTGAGAGCGATGACAATGGGGTCCGAATAGAAAGGAGATAGTCAAAGGGATTTTAAATCTTTTATTTTCTGGTTATTTTTCAGCTTTTTCAAAGGTTATTTTCATTTCAGATGTATAAGTCTTTGTTTTATGCCAAATATTGATATAAATAAAATTTTGTTGCTATAAGAAAACTTAAAGGAAGGTAAAGTTATCATTAGTCACACAGATAAAAGCTCTAAACATTTTGAAGATTTTAAAGATAAATACCAAAGTCCTAATCCCCCTTATGACCATATTCCAACCATCCAGCTGACCTCCTGACAGGTAAATCAGATTCTTTCCATCAACTGTGATGATAGCTATATGGTAATGCCCACATGAATTGTTTTCTCTATATGAACAGATGGAAGAGCACAGAATTGATTGAGAGGCCAGAGGAAAGTGCTCGGAAGTGAGGCCTCAGCATTCACCTTGCTTCACTGGCTGAGCGTCAGCAGAAAAACACGACCTTGGGGAGGAGAGAGCTCAGCTTTCATGAAAATGCAGAAGATACTCTTCAGCAGCTGTCAACAACTTCTTTTGACAGCTTTGTCTGTTGCAACACATGCTTCAAGCTAATCCTGTTGAGGATTGCACTGAGGAAATTTCCAGAATGGTTGCATGTATTGTTAGGCTTTTAAATCCCCCATACGGGAGCGGGCTACGTCATTAGCAAACACGGCGCCAACATGGATATCCTGTTTGGGAAAACATGCAAACGGTCATTTGGGTTCAGCAAGCCTCAACAATCAGGGTCTCTGTGCCAGAGATGACCTCAAGAATTCAGAGCGTACCTGAACCACACCCATGCAGGAATCCAGGAAAATGGTTCCTTTTGGCTCTTTGGAGATCTTCTCGTCCTTGTAGAAGTTTAGATTGTACGAGCCATCCCCAAGCTGCGTAAGGTGGAAATACCTCCTCTTGAACGACTGAAATGATGGAAAGAAACAACATTCAGGTCTCAATTACCGGAAAAGAAAAAGTTGCATTTTGTTCATGTGTCTCGTTTGTATTTGCAGATCCATCCACAAACAATTTGTCAATAAAAATCCATTGCATCATAATATGTGTTAGTACAGGCCATTTACCATTTAGGCAATTTAATGTTTGTCAGGGTTTTCTGGGTAGAGAGAGGCTGAATATAAATGCACACCACAATGGAAACCATGAAAACTTGTGTAATTGCGTAAAATCCCACATAAAATACATTGAAATTCATGGTTGCAATATGTAAAAAGTACAGTAACTATAAATATATCTCCAGGGGACTTTTATAAGACTGACATGCATGCACACATGCACACATAAGCACAGTTTAGTCTACCAATTAACTTGACCTAAATGCATTTGTACTGCTATCTGCTATCTGGAGTGTTAAAACATGCAAACAGCACACAGAAAAGCCCTGGCCAGGATTCAGATGCAAGACCATATTGTTGTAAAGGCAACACTACTGTAAACTACGATCCTGTTTGCTTAACTTCATCCATTAATTCCTAAAAATAGGCACCCTGTCAGACATTATCCCTTACATAAATAAATCCTGGATAAAACCCCACTCCCGAGCTTAGAAAATGAATCATTACAGTGATTAACTGGGACAAAAAAAGAAAACTTTCCATGATGATTAATGTCAGAATTCCTAAGCAGGTATTAAATCAGCAGTAAGATTATCACATCTGGATTTGTTTGTCAGCAGAGTTTCTCTTATTAAACTTTTTCGGAAGAGCCCAAAAAGGCCAGCTCTGAAAGTTTTCATCACTGTTTTCTCACCCTCATGGTGACACTGATTGCACTGTTCATGTTCCCTTTATACAGCCAGCCGTGTTTGGAAATGCCCCCTTTCTGGGATCCTAAGGAGGCAGTGTCCTACAAGACATAAAGAAAATACAAGACAAAAAAAAAAGTTTAGAGATGCATCTTAGAATGGCAATATAATAACTAAATAAACCAGAGAAATATTTTACTTTAAGAACTTTGGACGTTTTTTTGCATTCAAGCTTTATAAGAGTTATTTCATGTCACTAATTAGTGACCCTGCCATGGTCCTGGTGTGTGCAAAGGCTTTCATCTACTGCTTTGAGAAGACACAGAGAGCCGGCGCTGTGCTGAGCTGTCTCAATCAAAACAAGCAGGCAAAAAGACATAAAACAAACGCTGACCTTTTAAACAAATACATTTCCCCAACTTCAGAGAAGAGACATACAAATCCGGGCCGTTTCACACCACACTCCTATCATGTGTAGGATGAAATCACAGTTTCACATATGACCAGAACACAAGATACTGTGACCTGCTTTGCTTCATCATCTGCAAAAATAAACCAATTAGTAGAGCAGTGATAGAAGATCTGTCCTGGTTTATATCAGCCTTGCTTCATCTGCAGTTAGAACTTTTCTGCATTAAGGGGCTCCACTAAGAAACCACATTTCTCTCATGAGAAGGAAAGTAAATGACCTTTCAAGATGTCACTTGCTCTGATCCAGTGCCCGTTTTTCTCCTTTTCTCTGTCTAGTAAAACAAAAGGGGATTTTAAAAGTGCTGACTGTCTTCTCACAGTTTCATTGTGGAGGACATGAAGAACGCTGAAAAGCAGCTGGAAAGGGTCAGAGCCTGTTTAATCTCATCTGTGTCTAGACAGCCTTCACAAGTACAGACCATAGAGGCAGAAAAGTGACAGCCTTTAACCACTAAGACAGAAACAGAAGGCATTCGAGATCTAAGGCCAAACTGAGGACACAGGAGAGAGATGGACAACAAATGTTTTAGATTTCTAACATACACAGTTATAGAGTGAATAAAACATGTATACACAAACCCCATTAAATGGTATGGCTTCTGTGTTGCTAAAAAAATGAGACCAGCATAAATCAAGCCAGAATTTTTTGCATCTTTAATGTAACCCATAATTTGTATAACTGGAAAAAAAAACAAAAAAAAAAAAACACCGAAAGTTGGGTGTGGAGGAAGGTCAGGATAATTGCGATACATCTCTCAAAGCAGTCGGTGACCTTGTATTATTTCAGATAACACTTGTTTCGACAAGAGTTTAGGATTATCTTTGCTGCTTTAAACACTCCCAGCAAGATCTGAGGGTTTGTCAGGTGACTTATTAGCCTCCTTGTTGCAGACTCACAAGCCGTTCCAAAGACAACAATAATACTCATTTAATCTTCGCAGGAGCACATATCCCCTCTGTCACACATGAATGAGCAGAAGATGAAGAGAGATAAATGCTGAAGCTCTGAAATCTGCCTCTGATCCAGCAACAAAAATTTTATTGCACTTAATTTTCACCCTTTGAGTTCAGTTCTGAGGCAGAAAATGATGTTTTACTTCAAACAGAGGAAGAAATAATGCCATATTTAGTCTTCGCAGGATAGCTTTGATGTGATTTTTTATGAAAAAGAAATGATAAAACTACAAATATGTGACACCAATGTACCAACAAAGGAGGGTTTAGAAAAAAACAAAAATCAAATAGAATATTGTGGAGCCGAAAAACCTAAAAATCCTTAAAGTATGAAACATAAATAAATCAAAATTAACATTTTCGCATTTTTTTTTTCCAGAGTAGTCTTTTTTCAAAGTGCACAATGACATCCTTGTGCCCCGAGCCTTTCTAAAATGTAATCACCATTACTACTTGGGGATGACAACATAATGAATTCACTATGTTAAATTCATTATTCCTATTGCAAACAATAAACAAATATTTTAAGAAACAATGTCAAATATATATGGAACCGGCAGGTTGAAGTGACATTTACTTTCCCCCAAAATACTGAGATGCAGAAAAATTGGGAGAAATGATCAGTTGAAATCTTTTTCCTCCCCAGGATATGAAACCATTTCAATCTGTCTTTAAGGGACAGTACAACGAAAGACTGAGGGACATTTTGTCCAATTCAGTCAAATAAAAATGAGATTTCCAGGACTACAAACTTCAGCAAACTTAAAAGGAAAAGTTCTAACATAGTAATATAGTTCATGAACTCACCTCCTCTTTATCAACATCTTCATCCACTTCGAACACATGAACCGCCAGTTTTTCAGGACGGGGCACTTTGCTGTAAAAACAGGTGAAATTTGAGTTTGATCAAGCAACACTTTCACTTGTGTAAGTTTTTCAAACGCACTGTGTTTTGACTGAGATTACATTTTTAACCTTTGACTTATTTTAATAAACTATGCTTGTAAAACTCTTCTCAAAAGTGTCGGCAGTTGACATTGTAAATTGAAAGTCCAGGATGATATAAATGCAGCATTTACAGTAATGGTTCAAGGAAACTAGGAAATGAAAAGTTGCCAAATGCCAACTTCACATTAACAGAAACAGTGCCAGGTATTTAACAGGCCATCTGTGTCGTGAAGCATTGTTTTAATTTCCCCACAATGAGTGAAGCAACAAAACATTTGGCAGTCGTTACAGTGTGCAGGACATCGTCAGCTAACACACTACCAGTAAAATATATATTCTTCAGGGAAGAAATTGTTGTTGATGACACAATCTCTTGACAATGAGGGTGTTTTCCACATGGCTGTATTTTTTAAAATGGTGCCTTGCTCCATGATACAAAAAGGAAACACTGGTTTGTACGTAAATAAAACATATGTGTCTCCTTGTAATTAGGGCACACAGCATTTTTTCCAAAGCAGCCAAGGCAGCAGATGAGAATAGATGACAGCTTTGGCATCTATGTGTTATCGAGTACCTGTTATTACTCCCCTCATGCTGATGTCATAATGTAGGACAAGTTAACTTTACTCACTGAAGAGCTGAGGATTTAAACTTCTGACTTACTTTGGAAGCTGTCGAAAATCCCCAGAATAATCCTCGTACTTGTAGTTGACCACATGCCAGTCAGACTTGTAGGTCTTAATGCACTGCGAAGACATTGGAGATCAATTATCGGGACTTTGTTCAGTGGGTTGGAAGACAGCTGTACCCCGTAAAATGACACAAACTGCAGCGTTGCGCGATGAAACAAGTTTACAATCCTTATTTCTAACATGTGCTGTGTTCCTTTTAAATTTTTATGCTGTTTGTTCACTAATGTTCTCCAAGGAAACCTCTATTATATTAGGATGAAATTACACATGGGTGGACCCTACTTACTAATTAGGAAATGACTGCAGACAGTTGAGTTAAATGAAACTTGCAAACGTAAATTAAAGTATTTAGGTTCTGGGATCTGACTTAAATGTTTTTACACCTAGCCTATCTATCAGTTTTAATAGTAACAAGTTTTTTTAAAAAAAAGGCTAAAACAGGCTGAGTTTCCCAGCTAAAAGCCTTGCAGTCAAGCTCTTATTTAAGCCAATAAAAACTTACAGTAAGATGAGAATCTCCATGTTGAACTCTGGTCAGAGGGGGTTTCGATTTATAGAACACTGACGAGCTCTTGCATTACCATTGAGCATTTTTGGACAGACATTTTCTGACAAGTTTGATTTCTCTTACTTTTCAATGAATTGTGTCCTGATGGTAGCGCTTGTCCACATTAAAGTCAAACAGAAAATTTGATGGAGACTCCCACCATCATCTTGCCAGCTCAGCAGTTGGTTACCATAGAGACTGAACATGGACCAGTGAACATACATTACTGCTAAAGAAGGAGTCACAAAGACTTTTAAAGGCAACTGTCTCTGCTGGCGTCGAGAAATGTGACAGGCGCAACTTTCCTCACAAAAGCTGTGTCTGAATGAAGACACTGCATTATTCATGTCCTTCAGAGAAGACATTTTTTTATATGACTTTACAAATAAATGACTTAATTGCTTTAAATAATTGTAGTAAACAGTCTCTCAGTATCTTTAAAGGAAAGGTCTGTGATATACAACAGGTTAAAGATGTGAGACTGCATCTCAGAGCTGCTGTAGAATAATAGTTATGCTTATTTCTGTAATTAAAATGTGTCTTTATTCTTGGCTTTGTAAACCTTTTGTACAAGATGGTTCATTTTTTTATGTTATCTGACCTTTAGTCATTGAATTTGATACTAAAATGATACTAACAAGATGACAAACTCAAAGTGAACTTTTGCCTTGAAATTCCACAGATACAGGAAAAAAAACTAAATATCAACACAACATTCTTCAGAAAATTAGCGGAAAAGGAGTGTGTGGTGACTCCACCTCGGCCTGACCATGCCTCGGCAGGGAGTGTATCACTATCCTCGTTTACTTGGAAAGTGGACATCTGTTCATTGTTAGAGCCAGTGATAGGAGCAGCTCAAAGGTATCTGTTCAGCAGAAATGCGTGGTGCTTACAAGAAGTGCCCCTGCTGGGAGACAAAACGTAACCTGAACAGGAGACGAATTAGAAACAGAGAAGCTTTCAATCTGTGCAGCTGTCTGAGTGATGTCACACAACACTCGAGCTGTGTCTTGGTATCGTCATGACTGCATACACGCTGTTCTCTAATCGCTGACCTGTGACCTGGAAGGTGGACTGTCAGCACGCAGCTGCTGTGTGGCTCTTTAAAGGAGTGGCAGCGCTGTGTATGGTCTTAGTGGTTAGATTTTAGAGATTTGGTCAGCTCTAAGTGAATGTTTAACACACTTTACTTCAAAATGCTCCCTAAGATTTTAATGTGACTTGAGAAGAGCTGGATATTGCAAGCTTAGACAAGATCCATCACAGGCAAGGAAATATTTGCTTCCTTTCTTGTCAATACCTCCTGGACAGATGACAATTGAAATACCACTGGCCAGTGGTATGAGTTGATGTTGGGACAGAGTGACAAAAGCCTCGCAAAGTTAAGGAAAACAATAATTTTGAGTCAAAGATGTCAGTTTGGGCTCTTTAACCCGTTTAATCCCAAATTTTTTCCTGCAAAATAAGTGCATGCATTTCAATCCTTGGACCTTCCTAACATATGATATTTATGAATTATTAAATTGTATGTTGATTATGTTAGTGAAAATGTAAGTTTTATACTTGGCAACAATTGTTGCCGGTGGGAAACTGCATAGTCTTAATAACACAAATATGGCCTATTTATACATATATAAAAAGAAGAAAAATCATGATATACTGTATATAGCCTATTATAACAAAGAATGGTTACAAAAGTGTTCAGAAATATTTTAGATACATAAAGATTCAATACTACATCACTGCATAATAATTCAATGCATAGACCACACTTTGTGTAAAGAGTCGCCTTTTGCGGGGGTTAGACAGGGGAGGGTTTCAACTGTGGGAATGACAGTGATGTAGGAGACATCATTTTCAGGTTCCTTCAGGTCTAGAAGTCTAAAATATCTGATTGTTTTAAGCTGTGTGGGAACAGCAAGACATATAGAATAAACAGCAAAGCTATGGACACATAGCATAGTGCTGTCTATGTATTATGCTATCAGCAACAATTGTTGCCATGCTTGCATTCACTCTTCTTATGATCAAAAGATGAATGAAGGGATACAATTTTCTTTACATATTAGTAGAAGACACTAGAAAGAACATATGTTCAAAATATTTTATTTATATTTGTTTTTTAAAATATTTTACTGACTTCCTCTTGTACAGCTTTGTGACAGACATTTACCTCCAGCGTTACAGGCAGGAAGTAAACAGGTCTGGTCATGTGACCTTTCACACTAGCTACATGAAATTGATGTGGCTTAGAGTAGACAAATTATTATTTTATTTTAAAACTTCAATTAGCTGCCAAAAGTCAAAACTATTATTATAGAGCTCCGAGAAGTTAGAAAAAATGTCTGGCAACAATTGTTGCCGGTGGGATTAAATGGGTTAAGACTGATACCCTGTTGCTCTGCTTGAGACTCTTATTTTGAAGTAGGAAAGGAAGTAGTACTTGAGTTCCGGCAGGTCTGTTGTGTTGACAGAACTAACTAATATGGACACTGTTGACAACAATTGCTCACAAATAGCATGTATGAAAGAAGATTCAACCATTTTTAAATGATTTGTTTGGTAGGATTTTGGGCATTTGGAAGAAAAATAAAACAATAGCACGACAAATAAGATGCAAATGATGTGGTAACAGTTAACTCCTAATGAGGCAGTTTGAGGATAAACTAGCTGAGAACTGATTTTGCTGCTTTTCATTGTGAAATGAGTTTACCTCTTGGACAAACAGGCTCTGGGCCTCCCTCTCAGCATTTTCAGGCACTGTGGGGTACAGAGTTCTCCCTTGGCGCCTTAAAGTTGAAATCTGAGGAAAAAAAAAAAGAGTTAAAGAATCAGAAAGGGGGAAATGAAACAAAATGTGAAGCAGCAGGATGTCATTTTCCTAGAAAGCCCAGAATTATGATTTAAATAAGTCACAGTTGCTCTGGGTGTCCTTGCAAATATTATTGGGCTATATTTTGAGATTAGATCAACATCTGAATGATCAGTGGAAAGCAATTCATTAGTCATGTGTCAAAGGCCCGGAGACACTTTATTAAGAAAGAGTACAGTCTGTAGCAAACTACATGTTTTATGAGAACACTATAGACTTTGAAGTGAAAGGTCTGTAGATTTGAAAAAGATTGTGTTTCACATGTCACAAAACATTAAATCCAATCTTGTTTAAAACTATCCAAGGACTTTGATTACTACTAACAGGGTGAAACGACAACATCACTTTTAGTTTTGTAATTGAACCTTTGACATTTAAATGTTCCTGGCAAATCATAAACACGGAATAATGAATAACTTAGTAAAATATAAACATGCTGGTGTTTTTTTGGATCATTGCTCAAGTTGTACCTGTATTTAAAAAAAAAAAAATAGAGATCTAGCTTGTAGCTTGTAATATTTTTTAGTTGAGCATTCTTTGTCTCTAAGTCACATCACCTTTTGTTGCTAAAGTGTGGAGTTCCAAGGTATGCTGAAATGCCTGAGGTGACAGCAAACACTCTTTCAACATAGACAAGTCATGAGTCATTGATGACTTGAATGATAGACCCAAAAAAAAGCGACACTGCTGTCTTTGTCTTCCACACAAACCAAAACATAAAATTATGTGCCGTAAAAAGTGTTGGTTGTGTCATCTGAAAGAAATTCCATAAGCTCTCCTCAGTAAATCTGCCAATCCCTCTTCCTGCTAGTAGCAAAGTTTCCTGCAAAGATTCTAATCTTTACAATGCAGGAAGCAGAAATAAACAAGCATATAGGTAAAAGGGTAACAGGAAACATTTAAATCTGCTTCAAGTCGCCATTTTTCTGTGCTTGAGTGACCCCAGAATAATTGCTGAGGTGAAAAGGAATCCTTATACATTTGAGTTGGAATATTATTGACCTCATATTACAGACTTTAGCTAACCTATTTGTTATTCTAAGCAAAGTCGTAATACAAGCAAAGGAGTGAGTTGAGTTGAATGCAAATAAGGTGTTTATTAGAGATGTACATAGAATCAGCAGATATTCTGCCTGATCAGAAAAATCAAACGAATCAGTGAATAGATTATATTTGAGTGCTACATGTTGACTAAGGTGGGAAAAGACAGGCTCAAGAAATGTAAACAAATTGATTGATACTCAACCAGGGCACAACAGGAGGCCATCAGTTTCCTGGGGCGACATAGGTCTTGTTTTACAAAAAACAGCAAATAATGCTTGATGAACCAGTTTGGAAAATGTGTTTCCCAAGACTAAAACAGGATTAGAACAAAATAAAGGCGCTCTTTCAGGTAGTTTTGCAGCTTCCTACAATGCCTACATTATGAACTTAGCAGTTTTCTGCATAATTTCAGCTGCTAAATCTCCATGCTGAAAAGCCAACTGATTACAGTCCTGTCTGAACAAGAGGGTGGGCCAGCAGAAACAGATGTTAAGTTCAATCACTGTGCCTCAGTATGTTTTTCTTTCCTCCATCAGAGTCACCTGTCATTCTCTGACAACGCATCGATTGTAACATTGGTATTTTATCTTCACAAGAGCAGGCTGGGCAAACAAACTCAAAGCTATATTGTTACTCAGCACTCAGCTGCCCATGTCTCAAACTCTTAAACACTAAGACAAAAAGCATAATAATCACAGACTCTAAAGTCAGTTTAAATGAACAATATCTTATAGAGAGTAACTTTTTATCTCAAAATGTTGCTTGTGGACTAAACTAGACCAGTGGTGTCCAGACTCTTTCCATGTGGTCAAAATACTGAGGAACACAAAGATTATGTCATAGTTTTGACTGCTTGCTGAATTTTTTTATACTCCTTTTACTATTAAATTAACATTAAAGCTAAATCATATTATAGAACAATAAAAAGTCATAATCTTCATCAACTACTTGGGCCAAAGACAGTAATCCTTGACTTACAGTGGTTGGTGATGCTAAATCATCTGGGAAACTGTATTTGGAAATTGGAAAAGTCCAATAAAGAAACAAATATGAATTCCTTTCTTATATCATTTGGTAAGACATACTGTCAATAATTACCACTTCCTGCTCCTTAACCCGAGGTACATTTTGTTAGATGTGAAAGTCTTCATGAGGAATAACATAACGACTTATGTCTCTGGAGGAAATTGTATAGATTACCAGGAAAAGACTGACTCTATAAAGCCTTTACTGTGCAGTAGGGGTTCAGAGGAATTGGACCCAGACTTGACGACACACTGTACATCTCATTGTTGCTCTTGAGGAAGGACATCCATTTCCTGAGGTTCAAGCACTGGGACAGATTTCCATCTAGTATTTTCCATCTGCAGCAGCGTGGAAACAGTGAGGTTGTGAGTCCGACACGGTGCGGCTCGAGATAACATTGACTCTCACACAGCATAACGGACAGAATGAGCTAATTAAACAGATGGCCCTTTGCCCCTAACATGCTAGAGCACAGAGAGAAATAAGCAAAAGGAAAAGTCCACCCTATATTCACAACATAGCCCCACCAGGGCCAGTAAAAGCACTGCAAATGCTAACAAGCACAACAAAAGAATCAAGTTAAGTAAAAATATTTTTTATGGTTTGGAAACATATTTCTAGAAAAACATCATAATGGGCATTCACCATGCCAAGCCAGCTTTATTTATAAAGCACTTTAAAAACAACAGGCACTGACCGAAGTGCTGAACAAACGAAACAAACAAAAAAACACTGATTAAAACAAATGATAAAAACTTAAAACAAGTGAAATGATTAAATGTAGAAATATAATCAACATAAATAAAATGTGAAACTTACACAGGGACAAGTGCTAAAAAGAAGATGTAGGTCTTAAGAACAGATTTATAAATGGCTTGTGAATATGCTTTTTTGTGCAGCAGCAAAGCAATCCAATATTTGGGAGCAAACGTTTGATCTCCCCTGAGCTGCAGGCTAGGGCAGCTCCTACAACAGCTAATCAGCTGACCAAGAACGGGAGTGCAGGTGCAAAATCTCGTAGAGATAGGGTGAGGCAAGACCAGAAGAATACACCCTTTTTAGACTCATCATTATAATTAGATTATTATCATAACAAGTTCTTCATAGTGCTGCATAACCTCAATATAAACAAAGGCTCCCTGAATTACACACATGGGCTGCACTAAATTGTCATGACTATTACAGTTTAAATTTTGTTTCTCACTAACAAAAGCCAGATTTATTAGTCAGTTTAGGGTTGTTACAATATCACACTATATTTAGTGGTATTTGTCATCAAAGTGAGAGCTGTCTCACAAAGTTTTATCTTGATGCTGTCAACATATGACTATCTGGTGACTATCCTATCAATCACTTTGTTTACATTTCTTGAGACTATCTGGACATAAAGGTAATTGCTTTAAGCTGGAGGCCCGTGAATATGACAATACTGTGACTGGCTAACCAGCAGCTGCTAATGTTAGCATCTGTTTCACTGCTGGCCAACAGACCAACTGTTCACAACTTTCACAACTTTTAGTGAGACTTGACAGCATGTAATGATTTCTAGAGATTGATCAGATTTCTTTCGGTCAAAATGGAGTCTTAGTTGCTCATTTGTTGAGTGGGCATGTGACTGTTCTTCATAACTTATACTTTTTTTCTCCATAATCGAGTAGGTTTCACAAACCATGAAGAAAAACAATCAGTTTCTGTCTCAATAGGTTTATTTTACATCTTTTCTGGGCAACTGGAGAAACAGCATTAAACCCACCTCAAAGTCCTCCAGGGGGAACTGCAGCATGTCACGGAGAACATCGCTGAGGATTTGTGTCTTTCTTTGCACCAGCACATTTTCATAATCCAACGGCTCAATCACCTTTGGTTTTACCTAGAAAACACAATTAGTGGAATATTTTGAAACAGATTCATTAATGAGATGACAAAGATCAGTGACCTACATTGCAGACCTCTAACTGGCATCAACAATGATTAAACAAACAATACAGATTGAGAGGTTTTTGAGGTGTGACACCACATTCTTGTTTACTGCCAAATAAGAATGTCTGTGACACATTAAACTTTTCTAGAGCCAAAACTCTTTTCAGCTCATTTGCTGCTTAATATAAAGATACATTGTAGGCATCCACAAGGCCTCACAAAATATGTGGCAAATTAATAACAGACTGAAAAGATACAAAATAAACATAGTGAAAAGATATAGATTAGGCATAATACAAAAAACTGCATTTGCATTCTAACCAAACTACCACAAAAGCAGAGAAGTTCACATTTTATCCATCCATCCATTTTCTGTACACCCTTGTCCCTAGTGGGGTCGGGAGGGTTGCTGGTGCCTATCACCAGCTAACGTTCCGGGCGAGAAGTGGGGTACACCCTGGACAGGTCACCAGTCTGTCGCAAGTTCACAATTCATTCTGTCCAAATTAAGCTCACGGTCTACTTTTGGTCTAAACAACTTTATAGATAATAAATATTAATTATATTGTATATTTAACATTTTCTCTCTTTTCAGGGCATGAACTCATCACACAAAGGTACTCTGATGAATGTGTAAGTGTAATATTTACTCTATTAGAAATATAAACAAAAAAATTTTGAGAGGATAAATCTGAGTTGCATATTAAGTCTTCAGATAACAAATCCTAGTCCAGTCTTGTGTCCTTTAGACAGCCTTTAGAGCATCTATCCCAAGTCATATCTTTGGATTGCAATGTGAATTAAGCCTCGGGTTTTAGTGATTAAGTATAACTTGAATCAAAGTCTCATACTGGTGTCCCCATCTCTACAGGGAATCACAACAGATCATACAGAGACGAAAACTCTGCAGAAACTAAACCAACTGTGCTGTCATATTGGGTATGTAGGTGGTTTATTTTCCAGATAAGTAGTGACAAGTCAGTAAGGACTCCAAATGTGCAGAGAAAAAGACAACTGTTCCACCAGTGGGAGCTGGTTTGATGAGCTTAACCTCTTTATGGGAGCAACAGTTCTCTCATGGAAACAATTACATGACACACCAGCTGTAGCACAACATTCAACAAGTCATCCCCCAAAATGTATCCATGCTTTTTGCCAACATTTTTGAATACACCATTCATTTTGAATGCAGGTATGAAGTTTTAAAATACTGCTTCGGACGTCTGTAAGCTGTAAAGATACAGAAGGCCATCACATGTAGAGTAAGCTGTCAACACTGGCAACTGATTGGACGGAAGGACAAAACTTAAGAGCCCAGGGAGGCAGCAAAGTGAAAAATGAACAGTGACACTGAAGCAGACTTCAGGGCAGAGTGACAGCACGGATCACTCATCGCCTCCACATCTGGAGTTGATAACATCTTGCATGACGTCAGAGAAAGAGCCATGGATATTGAAAGGCTTAAAACGGTGAAAGAGTTGACAGAACAGGCATGACTTGCTATCAGGAGAAAGCAAACCCAAAACAGTACCATAAGGTCTTGCATATAAGGCAGTTCTCTATTCATAGTATAATTGAGTTTCCCAGTATTTTTAAGTCAAAACATCTTCTGTTAAGAATGCCTTTCAGATGCAGTTATGCATCAACATGGAGGGAAGGTGAGAAGATGGACACTAAGATTGTTGCATGTAATACAGGTAAGCCTGGAAGGAATTCATGATATCCAAAAGACAAGATGTGTCCTAATCTGTCTCACCTCAAAATCCTCCTAGATCTTCTGACACAATCAGACAAGTTGTTTAAGGTACATTTGGCACACCCAAATGTGTGCCAAATGTGCACATTTGGATGTGTAAAATTTTTGGATGCAAAAATGCAAAACATGGCTGCATTGCATTTTGCATCCAAATAAAGCAATATTCTGGACACAAGACTAAGAAGACTAAATCCAGGATCAAATGGAAAAGACTCTGGAAGGTTTATCTAATACAGAAAAAGGATTGGAGTATCAACAAGGATACACATTCAACACCCTGACACCAAAGCAAACAGTGAGAGTAACTAAAAATTAGTCTGTACGACTGAAAACCAAATCACCAAATGTCTCAAAACGTAACTGACCTGACCCCATCATAATATTTGCATTTAGCTTTTCTAATCATTAATTCCGAAAGCTGCTCTGTTGTTGGCATTTTTTTTTCTCACTCTGTGTTCATCAGAACAGAGTTCATCTGACATTGCTTTTTTCAGGGGTTCCAAGTGGTCAACCATTCAGTAAACTCAGCGCTGAGTAAGACAATGGACATGCATTTTCAGGTGCTTGGTCATTCTCTTTCAGAGACCCGACCACAGTGAGTAGACGAGTTTCAAACATCTTGATATCCCTTTAGATAAACAAAGTATTTCAGAAGGCAGATGTAGACCAAAATCATAGTTTCCACACATTCAAGTGCACTGCAGACTCTTGCAGACAAACTAAACTTTAATGTCGCAACTACTAAATTAAGTGTGTTTCATAGGGATTCTATAAAAGACCAATGGGACAAGGTGCATTATTTTGAACTGAAAGGAAAGTAGCACATGGTTTTAATCTCAGTATCAACCCAGCTCTTCTGTGAAAGTGTCAGAGGTTTATTGGAGAACACTGGTGAATGCACAGCATAATGAAGACCAAAGAACACAGCAGGCAGATCAGGGATAAAGTTGGGCAACAGGATTGAATTATAAAACAATATCCAAACTTAAACCTGTCATCACACACTGTTCAGTCCACCTTTAGAAAATAAAAGAACAACACAAGAAAGACACAGCTGCCCACCATCCTCCATTTAGAGTCTTGAGAAAGGGCATTAATCAGAAAACCAGCCATGAAGCCCAGGGTAACTCTGGAAGAGCTGCAGGGATCCAGAGGTCCAGTCGGACATTTTGCAGACGTGATAACTTTAAGTCATGCACTTCACAAATCTTGCCCTAATGGCAAGATTTGTGAATAACAAGAGAAGAACTCTATTGTCAGAAAGTTACAACAAAGCAGGTTTGTCACAAGCTATCTAGAAGGGGACATTAAATATGTGGGAGAAGATGCTTTGGTCATACGAGAAAAAATAAAACCTGAAAGTATATTCGAAAAAATGCAAACACTTTACATCATCCTGATCAAATCTCACTGTTGTTTTCTCCACCTTCCAGCAAGATTACAAGCCTAAACCAGGAGCCACAGCTGGTGGTTTAGTCGGCAAGTTTTATGTTTATACTTTAAAAAATTGTTCACTTCAGTAGGGTGAGCCAAGAAGTTTTAGGAAATAGGAAAAAAAAAAAAAAACAGGAATATTTGAAGCAATCACTTCTAGTCCCTCCATACATCCAGCAGCTGTTTATCTGAGGCTCCTACTCCTCCCATCAGTTACACAGGCTGAAACAATGGTGCTGTGTAGTGCCCCTCTACAAACTGACACATTCAGCCAAGGACTGTTCGAATGACTCTGCAGAGCCCCAAGCACTGGACACCTTCATCGCAGAAAGGAAAATTATCACCGTCATCATCACTGACTTTTGAGCCGCATGAAACTCTTTTACAAGCCAAAACGGTCTATAAAAACAAACTCTGAGCTTCTTTCTGTACAGATAGTAAAGTGCTGGTGAAAGTTCAACTTTCTTGAAAGCTGTTGCTAGCATTGCAGTTTTTAAATGCAAGCTGGCAGCATTGTGGGTAATGAAACCGATAAAAAAAGTGAGATGCTCACATGACACCTGCTTTAGGTGCTTTATAACAGTGGGTAACTTCAGCAGCACTGTGTGCTGAAAGACGTTCAAGTAGAGGAGAACAAATGTAATGAAATAAACCAAATACTCATATATATCATGCTAAATCCTAGAATGAGTACTTACCACCACCTGCGGCACTGAGTCCACCTCAGACTCAGCTGGATGCTTGTATTGCTGCGGGCTCTCAATGACCAGTTCCTTCTTTGGAGCTTTACCAGCTTTTCCCTGCATTGTCAACAACTCCGATGAAATATTCCTGATTTAGATCTCAAAAATAGGCTCTTTGTGAGCATATCAATAAGCAAAAAAAATCACTTCTTGTGTGGATAAAAAAAAAAGTTTGTAGTTCTTCTCAGACTCAAGCTCCAGCTCAGCTGAGACAACTCTGACTGGAAGCAGTTGACTCACACCCAGGCTGAGGAGATGGCCCCTCCTACACTCACCACTGCGCAGCCGGAGGGAGTTAAACACCCTCTCACCCGCATAAATATACACACAAAGATGATATCTGACCCCGAACAGTCCACCTGTACTGTGACAGAGAAGAAACCCCAAAAGAAATTCCTCAAGTATCACAGCCTGGTCATGCATGGAGTGTCCACGCCTTGTGAGACATAGGAGTTTCCACAGAACAAACTTAAGGAGATTGGGATCACTACTATTAATCAAAGGCAGGGTTTATAATTTCATCCCTAAACCTCAAATGAATCAACTAATGAGACTTTGCCCATAAAACTCCTTAAACACCAAAAACAGAGGCCCTTTGCATTAAAGTAAAGGCTTTACCCTTGGACTGCTTCTTCGGCATCCCAATAAAAGCAGATCACAGGTCTGAGGCCGGTTCCACCATCAGGTCCCACTTTTTGTTGATGCAACTGCTCGAGGGGCATTCCAACACAAAGCAGCCCCCGTCTAGCCAAGCATGGAATGGGCCTGACTTCTTGATTCCTCCAGTAGGCCACTGCAGGGGAGGATGTTATCTTTTCACGCCCGTGTTTCAGCTCAAGGCGAGGGGGAGGGCAGCTGTTCCACCTTCCCACTGTCACATGTTCCCACAGAGCCCCAAACAGCCATTGACGATTAAAAGGTTGGACTCCCATGACTGCAAATACCCCTATGAAGTAATAAATTATTTCTCACATTAAAATGAGAAAATGGAGACAATTAGGATAACTGTACATGACATAAAACAGGAACTGTATAGTCTGATTTAATGCTACCATGAAAAAAAAAAAATGTCTTTTTATATTATGTATACACATACATTTTTCTCTAATGGTAACATGCTCTGCTATCTTGTCACAAGAAAAGGAACTCAAGGAAACACATATAAACATAACCTAATAATAAAACTGACTTTCCGTTTCACCTCTTCTCATTCATACTAATTGTTAAACTAACAAGAGATGTTGACATCAGTTTAGCTGTACAAAACTTGGCATACTCTTCAGGGTGTCTAAGCCATTGTTCTTTGTTTCCCTGCAATGTGGAATATTTCTTGGTTTTGGTTTCATCATAGCTGGTTTATTTTACGACAAAAACTAGGAGGAGATGCAAAGAAATTAAATTCATCAAGCCACATCATTTGCAAAAACTGAATGATTATGTAACAGATGTACCACATTAGATATTCATTACAGTATTTACACATTACCAAGCAACTCGTCTTCTAGAATCAGGTATTTTTTTAATTTCTACTTTTTACCTCCTTCTGGTTCTATGGATGTGTAAAATTAATTGGAAAGAGAAATAAACAAAATGCCAAATGCTATAATTTGTGTAATTAGCTAGATACTATCTGCAAAGATCAAACTGTGGAATGGGAGTATAGTCGGCCTTCTGGGTTGCATTACAAGACCTTAGAGCCAAAGTAAAATAGGGTGTAACCTGGAATGCAACAAAATAACCCACCCCATAGTATGCAACTCCAAGACTCAGCATCATGCAGCTTGTTTACAAGTCCGCTTTCCAGATTGTATTAAGCTGAATAGCACAGTAGCTAGTGACTGTTTCACATTTATACGCACCTACTCTAGTTTACTGGCCAATCACCAATCTTTGAAAAAGCCAGACATGCCAATTCCGATTTCGGTCAATACAGACTTTTTTTATATATATATAACTCACACTGTGACATATCTGATAAATCAGCCGACTGATTTAACAGTATACCCCAAATTTTTACTTGAGGTTTTTATACCATAAGAATCCCACACCAGCCCATTGCTACATAATACTACACTTACAACGCAACTCACACGTCTTCTTAAATAAATCACAAGTCCAACAATGACATTGATGTCATTATTAAAATGCAAAAAAGAACTAAAACATAACTCAGACAACGCCATTAGCAATATTTAAACAATTATTCTGGTCATTTGAGGCTTTTGAAAACTGAGTGTAAGAACTATTACACAGTTTTCTTTCTCACCATAAGTGGTGAGGCATTGTAAATGCTGGAAGAGGTCAAAACATGAGGAAAATGGGGAGAATTTTATAGAACATCAAGAATCTCTGTCCCTTTAAAGTGTTCCCAATCTGTATTGGGATAGAGTGTTCATCTGTGTCAAGATTTGCTACATTACTCTTGTCATGACACCACTTGTCTCTATTTTGTATATTTAAGTATCGACTGACTTTAGAGAATTAAATTTCAGTGCTCCATGATTTCTCTAATCTTTCCAGATGATTGCTAGCCTCTAGTTTCACTTTCTGTTTCAAGTTTCCGACTTCATGGAGAGAGTTTATCTTAGTAAGTGCAAATTTCAGTTTCATAGTTTTGCTTGAGATTATAATTTTTTTTCTTTTACTTTCTGATGAGGTATTAGAAATACCAATCAATTATGAAGGCAGAATGTGATATGATGAGAAATGAATTTGAACACAGCTGCTACACTTTCCTAAATGTTTTAAAAAGATGAGCTGTAGTGCTGAGTCTGAAAATGAGTAACATAGACACATACAAATACCACATATGCTACTGTGTTGAACACTATATGCATATTAACAATCAAAGATACTTCATCCTAATATTTGGGAAAAGGTGATTTCTTTGAAGTAGAGATCTACCCAGACACTGATCTTGTGAAATACTTTCCAAGTGTTCTCACAAGTATGTTTTGTGTGTGTAGTGTTGATTATCTGTAAAATACCTAACATTCAGAGATACCAAGGAGTAAACCAACTTTGGAGGCTACATGTCCACAAAGAGATATGAACTCCTACTGTACTGTAATGTAAACAGGAAACTCTAGTAGAGGGCAAAAATGCTATCTTATCTATAATCTGCAAATGTTTTCTGCTTGATGTCATGCAAGTTTAGTCTGGGATCTTATCACGAATCATATAAAATTGTCCTCATTTGGCACCTTACATTGGAAACTACATTTGTCTAGATTAGAAGTGGTGCTCCCTTTAAATCATTTTAAAGAAGCGCTATTAACATCTGCATAGCTGATCTCACCATATTTCTGCCTTTAGTTGCAAAGAGCCAGAGTTTGGCCTAAGCATGTCCTCTATTATCACAATGACTTGAATTCCCAGAAATAATAACCTGCTGCAATCAGAAGGAATTAAAAAGACACACATTATGGTTTATATCCTTTCATAACAAGGCTTGGTGGATTACAAATGCTGTACAGCTACTGGAGTAACATGCATGAATTATTTTCTTTTTCCATGCAAACAATAGGACTAAAAGTTTAAAACCTGATACATACAAGGAGAAGAAAAAAAATTTACTCTGCATTTGTCCTTCTTAAAGTGATGGATTCTTCTTATTTTTGTAATTGAATAGCTATGATCTACAATCACATAAACTTATAAATAGTTAATCATAAAAATGACCTCTTAATTTTATTTCCCAGATCGAAACTATGTTAGCAGCAGATTATAAATGGGCTATAAAAACACCTACTACATAAACATCAGCAGTGTGAACTGAAAGTGGTGTAGAACTGTACAGCTTTAGCATCATGCAGTATGACTAATATGCAAATAGGAGTAAACTCAATAATATTCAGACAGAGAAATGCCAACAGTAATGAGATCAGTCCTCTTCTGGAGAAACACACCTTCCACTCTGCACTTCTGCTTCAAAATGTTCCACACTGCTGGCTCTAATCTGATTGATTTTGACTGATTTTCATTGGACCTATAGAGATAAAGTCTTAGTACAGTGTTTTACTTTACCTTTTTTTCAATTGTAATTTTTCGGCAAAGCTAAAACTGAGGTTTAATTAGAATAGAAGTTTGAAATCTTCTAATCTGAAGTAAAAACAAGAACTAACAGCTGCAAAATTTAATCACGGTGCATACTCTTAACCCTCCTGTTATGTTCGTTTCTGAGGTACAGCAATAATGTTCGTAGGTCAATTTGACCCGGGGAGTGTTTAATCATGCAATAGTGTCAGAAACCAAAAAATTCCTCCAAAACATTTTTGTATTTGATCATTAACCCCAATGCTAACCATTTCAATCAACATTTGTACAAGATGTTTTTTTATTTCACACAAATAAAGGATCAATGACGACAACTTCTTCATTTACTCATTTGAACAAACCTACAAACAAAAAAAACAATAATTTCCTTAAAATTGATCTTTTGTAAAAATTTTTTATGTAATTTTTTTTTTTTTTTTTTTTTTTTTTTGGTCAATGGGTGATCTTTATAATTGAACTTGAGACACATATACTGTTCAGGGTCAAATTGACCCGCTGATTAAAATCAATACAAATGAGTCATGCGGAGAGTATTTATGTTTTCCCCCTCACTTCTGCTGAGAGTCCACTCAGTGTGGGCGGAGTTTGCCCACGGGAACAGAAAAGGTTCCCGTCAAAAGTTGCATGAACACCTGCTTTCTCACAGTTTCCTAGTGAAGTATAGAGAGTAGTGAGAAAGTGGGCTTGTGTGCGTGTGCATGCGTGGGTTTGTGCAGGTGCATGTATGGGTGTGGTGAGGTGTGTATGTGTGTGGGGGGTGAAATATGGTTCATAGCTGCAAAGAAACATATAGAATTGGGCAGTTTTTTAAATCTCTTTTTGCCCTTCAACTTGACTGCCGGGTCAAATTGACCCGAACAGTATCTATGTAAAAAGTAGATGCAGGGGGGGTTGCAAATGTGTAAAATGAATACATTTTCAATTTATATGTAGAGTGCACCTATTAAAACAAATAGAAAAAGTTTCATGCAAAAAAATACTTCCAACAATTTAAAAAAAATGTTAAACTTTAAAACAGGTCAATTTGACCCGAAACATAACAGGAGGGTTAATAGAAGAGACTTTCTTTTGGAAATGCTTTCAAACAAGCTTGTTGTAAACTTTAAAATGAAAATAACTGAGGTCTGCAGAGTTTCAGATATAGTACATATGGTTATTTGCTTTTTCTGTGAGCATTACACTTTCACCTCCAGTCTAAGGTGAAATTAGTGGGATGTCTGAGGTGCACTGGAAAGATTAAAAACTTTAATATATAAATACTTATATGGCGCTTCAAAGACCCTAGTTGATGCTTTACAATTTCATACATTATGCATTTAGACTTTACTCACACTGGAAATGTGGCTGCCATTCTGTCGCTCCCAACTAGCACAATCACACCAACATATTTATGGGGATGTCGGGATAAGTGTCTTGCCCAAGAAGATGACGACAGGATGCGCTCGGTCAGGCGTTTGAATCGGCGACACTCTGATTGCACAGTAAACGCCTTGTCCCTGCACCACTGAAATCTCTATTTTCTTAGTTTGAACTCTTTTGCAAGAACTGTAAAACTTGTTTAGTTTACATCATTACCACTTTAAGCTTTTGATAGAGTCTTAAATTGAGTGATTAATTAAGGAGGTCTAAGTCTCATTTTTGGGGATTTTTGGGTTGCTTCTGACCAAGAGACAGACAAGTTTGATATTTTTTTTACAGATTATCTGTCTCATATTAAAACTTTCACAACATGACAGTTTTAACAAATATATATAAAAACATGTTTATAAAAGTTACATGCATCAAGTTTAACAGTCAAACTCATGCATTCTCATTCTAAACACCAATCACAAAAAAACAAGAAAAAATAGGGAGAACATACGGTTAAAATGACATTTAGGATTTGAATATTTTCCACAACATAATATATGATTAAACAGAGTCAGTTTTTCATAAATCTTTGTCAATGCAAATTTTCTACGTCTTTTTATTAAAGCTACTCTGTGGTGGAACAAGTCACACCAAGCACATTCTCTGCACACATTCAATCGATACAAAAGACTGTAAATACTGATGGAGGATTAACTCCTGCTGTCTGGATGATAAGACCATCACTGAGCCAAGGGAAGCAATCGTGCCCTTGACCTAATTCCCTGCCATCAGCCAGGCCACTGTCACTCCACTATCCTCAGCACTTTACATTCAATCTGATGAGCCCACGACAAGAACAAGACATCAAACTCACACGCAATCGCACACAGTTAAGTCAACACAAACAAGAGGGGAAGACAAGCTGGTACGGAGCAGCAGAAGCTCTGCCAACCCTGCTGGTTCCCAGATGAAGAGCGGTGATTGATTTCCAGCAGACACAGAGCTTACTGTCCCTCTCTTTAACCTCCACACTTGCATCCTTGCCCTCAAGAGGCTTTAACCCATGCAACGCTTAACAGGAGGCAACACTCAACCCTCCTACTGCCCTACTTTTTATACACTTCACTCTACTGAATGCTTACTCACATGGAAACAAGACTGCAAATAATGCAGCCATTACTCTGCCAAATGTGAAAGGTGATAGTGTAAGTGCTTGGAAATATGCAATCTTATAAGCATTTCCCGTTTTCTCTCTGTATAGAAATAGAAAAAAAAATATTAACCTAGTGAAGGTACACGTTTTATACTTCTGAATCATTTCACTGTGCACTCTCATTCAGCATATTGGCCAATCAAAAGCAAAAGAGTTTAAAAAATGTTGTCTTTCTTAATGTTAAATATATAATTTTCAATCAGAAAAACCTGCCATATTTAGTTAATATGAAACATCATTATTTGAAATAATGATTTTTAAAATTGGCATTTAGATCCCGTATTTGTACACTGAAACTAGGAGTTAAAAATATGCACATAAAAAATGACACTGGGTTATAACTGCTACCATATTCAATGAAGGCAGACCTTAAGTATTCTAGGTGTTGGTATGACACGCGACTCTCTCCGACTCAGCGCCCTCTCAGCCTCAGATGGCCCGGCAGGCTCGGCAGCTTCCTTGCAGATGTAGCCGCTGCAATTCCTCTCCAAGACAGTACGCAGCCCGTCAAAAACAACGGCGCTGGTGGTGCACCCCATTCCTCCACATGCAAGCGGGCATCATTCAGGGGAGCCCGCTCATGACCCAGTTTCTCTTATCTTCTCCTGCTGCACTCTGGTCCATGATTCAGCTCAGACCCCCACGAATCCAGAGTTTTTTTTGTTGTTTTTCTTTTTACAGGCGAACGCAAAGACAGTTTCCAGGCAGAAGAATCCAAAGAGGGTAAATTTATGCACTCAAACAAGAGAAGAGTCCCGTAAGGCTGTAATTGTGAGCTGCACCAGTGTGTGCACAGGAATACCTCAGTCAGCAGACGAGAAAGAGCGAGTGAGCAAGGCAGAGCAGAGAGTGAGGGATGAGGGGGGATGAAGGATGCTGTGAGAGCTCTGCTGCTGCTTCGACTAATGCTGAGCTTCGCCGCAGTGTGTGTGTGTGCACATCTGTCTCACTCACTCAGTCACTTTCTTGTTCTCTACTGAATTTCAAAAAAATTTTATCCTCTTTCTTATCTGCATTTTAATTCAATGATATGCATGCATTACATATTTCCCCCATTGAGTTTGATTTATTTAAGTAGAGAGATGAGTAATTGTGAGAAATATGGGTTACACTGTATTTGAATGGTTCATATCCGGAGGGAGCGTCTGAGGCACGGTCAGGCAAACAGCAATATGGCTGAATGCTTTTTTAGTTCAAGCTGGGGGGAAAAAAAAGGCAGAGCAACAGCGGAAAAAAATTGTATGAATCATAATGGGGGGAAGACATGTAAAATGGCAGATTCTGCAGCAGATGTTTTAAAAATGATAGGCAAAGCAATTTTAATGTAAGATAAAACAAACGGGCAAAACTAAGTGCTCTGAAAAGCCTAGTTCTGGTAGTGATCCAACTCAAGCTTTACAGAAATCTGTTTCCAAAACAAGACCAGGACATGGGAGGATTTAAAGCTTTCAGGCCAAGACATCAAACGGGGAGAGTTGTGTTTTGTTTTTTGCAAAAGATTAACTGCACTTGATCACAAGCCTCCAGCTCTGCCAAACACAGATACTGGGAGTGAAACAACAAAACTGAATAATGCCAAAGTTTTGGAAAACACCAAGATATGATTCACTCCTAGCAACAATCTTTGAATGATGCGTCTGTGGACTGCTAATGAGGAAAACAGAAGATATAAGCAGATGATGCTTTGAAAAGCTGGGAAATCAGTTTATATTCCTGCATTTAGTAAAAAGAGTAGACATATTTGTGAGATCTGAGGTGATTCAGCTGTAAAAAGTTTGTCCCAAAAAAATCCTTGACAGCACAGCGCTGCTGGTGATCAAATTATTTACACTTCAGTGTTATACGTTGGAAGGAGATTAGT
This sequence comes from Girardinus metallicus, assembly GCA_903067095.1. Taxonomy (NCBI): domain Eukaryota; kingdom Metazoa; phylum Chordata; class Actinopteri; order Cyprinodontiformes; family Poeciliidae; genus Girardinus; species Girardinus metallicus. The sequence goes on from CAEGAE010040272.1 coordinate 78,515, forward strand.
CATTTCACTCCTCCATTTCATGCCACTGTACTTTGGGACATTACATACCAACTGTTCAGAGAACAAAATGATATGGCCAACTGAGTGTAAGTTGATATCCTGGCATTTTGATCCATTTCATACCTTATCATAACATTCGATGAATAAAAGTTATTTTTAATAGTCTATGCAGGACAGAGGTTTTTCTGCTCCAAAATATTAACCTGTATGATACTTATCTTGGTTTACTTTAGTCTGATTTCTACCAGTCAGTTTGCCAGAATGGGTTCAGATAAAAATTTATTACTTACATATGAGATTTCAGCATTTTTATCTCAATATATCTCCAAAATTCAACAAACAAATTAGCAAACACAAATAAAACGATTTAGCATGGTGAAAATGTTTTTTCACAGATACAAAATGCAAGGAGGAATGGCTGAAATATCAAATTATATGTACAAAATGAGGATAACAGTTGATAAATTTGTGAATGTGGCCAGCACAGAGGAAAGACCATGATGGGAAATTATGTATTTAAAGCAATATATTTTCCTACACATTTGAATTCAGGTATCTAATTTGGATCAGAACACAAACGTACTGGATCAGAGCATCTTCAAGTTATATGAAGATGCTCTTCATATGGAAGTTTTGGTGCTGAATCCAAGCACAAAGAAGCTCACAACATCCTCCTACAAAGAGGAAGACAGGGAAACAGGGTCACGTTCATCATGGTTTGTTTGTCCCCTACTTTTCCGTCCTTTTTCTGTAAACAGCCCTTGATGACCTCTTGAAAGAAAATGAAAACTCCCTCAAAAGAAAAGAAAAGGATTGTCCACAGCAAAACTATATAAAAACAATTATATTAATACATTTATAAGGCTCACTGCTTCACGAAATATTGCTACTCTGATATTATCACATATATTAACTATCCAAACGAATCATCACTCATAGCAAGTATTCAAGAAAGAGTTTCCTCGCATCATGATGGTATGTTAAATGCTTGCATGCAGTCCCTCATGCTGCTGCTGTGTTAATATTTCAGCGCTGCTTGACATACTGAACTACATTTGAAAGAAAGAGGAGAACTACAGAGAAAAGCTGCTGAGTCTGTGAATGAAGGAAGATTCAGCACTACTGAGGGGGAAAACCAGGGCCAAGCCTTTGATTGCTCAGAAGGAAGTGCATCTCTTATTTTAGCTTATCGTTTCTTTCACACTGTAAATCCAGACTTCATCGTCTTGCCATTGCAGAGGGGGATTTAAAGGTTTAAATAGAATAACAAGTAATAATCTGCAGGAAAGCTGAAAAGTTATAAATCTCCTTTTTGGAAACTGCACAGATGAACTTTTTTTTTTTTCTTTTGCTGAATTTAAAGGATGTACAAATGAGTCCTAACTACTACTCAGTGCAGAGGGGCAACGTGCGTATGAGTGAGACGTTGGTCAGACCACAAGCAGACGTTGTCTGAAGTGACACAGTTGGCCATCATAAATCATCTTGCTCGGGGGTGCAGATTTATCATATGCTTGTAAGGACATGCCTTCACCAGCGTGTGAGGGCTTTTGGTGTTCATGTCGTCTTATAGGGAATTTGCGGAATCTATAACTATAACATCCAAACAAAAGCTATCAAAAGCAGCATAAAGCTGCAATGAAACCTGGAAGAATGCAAAAATCTTCCATCCATCCATTTTCATTACACTCTTGTCCCTTAGTGGGGTTGGGAGGGGTGCTGGTGCCTATCTCCAGCCACATTCCGGGTGAGCGGCGGGGTACACCCTGGACAGGTCACCAGTCTGTTGCATGCCTGGACAGGTCACCAGTGTGTTGCAGTGCAAAAATCTTGAAATTCCTAAATAAAAAATGTGTCTTTTTACACATTTTGAAATAAGTGTGTTTAATATAAATTTTCACCATACTGGGAAACTAAAAAAACAAAAAGACTTTTAAAGCATGTAAGTTGTAATTTAAAAACTACAATTCCAGGTAAGGAATAAATTGGGACACTCCCACATTGCTAAATTACAGAAAGGCATTTCACATCTGGTTGCCATGACTACAACATTGTTACTAGGCATTTTGAAGGAGGTTTGGTTTGTTTAACCCTCACATATTTAGTCTGCCCAGCTCCTGAAATCATAGTGAGATTGAAAGGGGGATATTTAAAACAACTGCCACCATACCAAGGTCTGGCTGTACAAGCAAGTTGATCTTGAGAGAAGACAGCAAGATGTAAAACAAGTCTACACTCTAAAAATATCATAAGAACTACACCAGGCTTTTTCTACGGTTTATCTGAAAGTATGCTTGTGCAATAAGAGATAAAATGTACAAGTTTAACTCTTACAGAAAGTGCCATGGTTTAGGGATGCTGTGCTGCAGCGTCACCTGACCAGTTCACCACCACAGAACCCACCACGAATCATACCATTTATCAGAGGAAGCTTGATGAAGATGTGAGACAATGTGTTAAGTATTAAAGTAAATGTGGAAGTAGACATAGTAGTACACCCACCAATTAAAGGCTTAGAACCACTAAATTGAAAGAGATCTTGGTCTCACTGAGATACACTGTGCTGACTTGAAATTGTTTGTAAATGCAAGAAATGTCTCAAACTTCTCTGCCAGCTAAACTAATTTTTGTTAGTATTTTTGTTTAATAAGTAAAACAAGTCTCATTTTTGTTGCTTACCTTTACTCAAGTGACTTTCTTTTCCAGCGATAAATAAAACAAATTGCATATCACATATGAGCTAAATATTTAATTGGATATTCTAATATTGAACAGTGGTCAACCAAAGGACTGAGATGAAAAATTCCCATTAATTGTAAACTGAAGCATCAAAATACTGAAGTACTGTATCTGCTGTGCAAACCATCAACATGCATTTATTTGGCAGTTCTTGGGTTTAAATCATGTATCTTTTGTTTTATTTTAATTAAAATAAAGAATTACTTTCGTACCGCATCTTAAGGTACAGTTGTATTGAATTATTAAATTTGAATGTAATCGCCGAGCCATGAGATGTTAATGCTTTTTTGCTCTTTCACCTCTGTGAAGTAGCTCCAACCATCTGACTGTGACACAAATGCTGCCTCAGTGTAATCAATACTCCACCAGACTGAATACACTCCAGAGTACTTTCACACTTCTTTATTTGCATCTTGGACTGTGGCCAAGTTACAGTGGTCTCTAGTCCACAATTGGAGTGCGTTGGCCGTTTCAAACCACGACACAGAGCCTCAACCAGGCATGTATATACACACGCCTACTCCCAAAGAGTAGTCTGTATTTTATTACTTTATATGTGCAATCTTAGTCTTTTATGTGTGCGTGAGAAAAAAATTGTATGCATGTGTGATATTTTAGTAGTGTATATGCGCAATTTTTGTATTTTGTATATACGTGTGAGAGAAAAATTGCATATATGTGACATTTTAATAATATATATGTGCAATTTTAATATTTTGTGTGTGTGTATGAGTTTTTAGTAGTGTGTGAGAGACAAAACATAGTTTTTGTCCTAAACAGCCCCTCATATAAATTTAGTATGTAGCACCTAAAGGCAATATCAACACAACTGTGAACTATAAACTTCCAAACTGTATTAAAAATTATATGTAAAGTAAAACAAAAAAACTGCATTGGCAGGTAACAGCCAGATTTAAGCACAATATTTTAGCTGCTCTACATCACCACCTGGCGACGTTAGTAGGAGTTTGTCCCGCAATTGCCGAGTTGCCAGTTTGATTCCTGCTCCACCCGCCTCTGTCGTTGCATCCTTGGGCAAGACATTTCACCCTGTGCCTGGTGGCACCGATGCATGGCAGCCTCAGTTCTGTCAGACTGCCCCAGGGCAGATGTTGCTACTATACAGCAGCTTGTGAATGTGTGAATGACTGAATATATTGAAGAGCACTTTGGGGTCTTCTGGACTTGATAAAGCACTGTATTAATATCAGCCATTTACCATTTGTACCATTCAAGCTAATATAAACAAACTATTTTTGGTAAATAGTTTCGTACACAAAACCTATTCAAAAATGTCACTGTCTCATTCAAATACAATTTACTTAAACATATTGGATTAGAGCGCTGTTTCTCTCCTCCAACTGAACTTTTATTGCACCAACATTTACACCATGTTGGAGTCTCAACTGGCCAGCAGTAACTAAAAAAAGCTATTACAAGCTGTTATAGCAGCACAGCATTGGGTGGAGCCGAGTTCCACACATCAAAGCTGCTGAGAGGAGTCAAGTTGAGCTTCCTGCTTCACACTAAGTTTCTAAGTGTGCTAAGTGTACACAAAAAAGGTAGAAATATCTCTGTGTGGTTCTAAGCAGGCAGCGGGGAGTTTAGAGTGAGCTGGCATCTCATCTAACAAGCCTCTGCGGAGTGAAGGTCAAGTCTACAGCTGGTCCTGTTTTTATGCCTCGTCTCTACAAGGAGGTGTGTTTTTGCTTTTTTTGTCCTGAGAGAACTCCCAAAGAGGTGGACCGCAGAGACATCACCCACATAACCAGCAGGATAGGGCAGATCAAACAGAGCAAGTTACCAGCTGGAACCCTCCTGGGACTGCTAAACGGAAGTGGCTGTTTCCTGCTGATGTGTGAGTTAATCTTGTCATAACAAATACGCCTCTCTCTGACTGCTGTCTTGCAAAAACCATCAGGATTTGTAACTGATTGCTTTTGCAGTTTTGTGGAAACCAACACAGATCACTTCTAAAGTTCAAAAACTAAAGTGAAATAAGTTGAGTTTTAATGCTGAAGTTTAAAGCAAGGAGCAATATTAACCAAGAAGGAGTTTTACAAAGAATTCAAGGAGGAAACATGGGAATCAGCTCCCAAAAGTTTTTGTTGTGGATACAGTCCTGCAGCTACATATGTGGGTGGGCTGCAAAGATAGGCTTGGAATGTCAACATACTAAACGCCTCACAGTTTTTAAAATGCAAAGCACAGTGTCATGAAAGAATAATAGCCTGCTTACAGGCCGCAACTGTTTCATCAGTCATCAAACCGATCTTAATATCAGACAAAGATAATCTAAATACACAAAGCAGTTTTTAAACAATGATTTCATTCATTAAAGCGTAAGATAACTATAGAAATGAAATGACATCAGACTTATATAGCACCTTTCAACCCTCCAATGGTTCTCAAAGATTCTTTACATGAAATCAGTCATTTCCAATTATGCATTCATTCACAAGCTGATGATAGCAAACTACTGGATTGTAGCCACAGCTGCCCTGGGGCAGTCTGACAGAAACAAGGCTGCCATTTCATGCCACTGGCCCTCCTGACCAGGCAAGGCGAAACTCTAGGAAAGTGTGTCTAGTTCCATATGTCCACTTCTGAATGCTGTTAATTGCCTAGTCAAAACCTGGACTTAGGTCATTTTAAGATGCTGTGACCATAAACAGGCAGTTCATGCTTGAAAACCCATCGATCTGACTGTCACAAACAAAGAAATCAGAAGAAATCTGTTACTGAGCTATACACATATTTTCCAGCTTCTAAAATACTTCAAGCAGCAGGACACACATAATTACCTGCTGCTTCTAGTAATAGTTGAAGACAGTTTATTTTGACTGCTACAAAGAAAAACACCAAGTCTCTCTTCGACCTAGTTCATGCACAGGTTGCCCTTACCCTCCTAAAAAACAAACACAACACAGCCATATCCCCTTCCTTCGAGATAGTTTATTTACCCCCAGAGAAGAAAATGGCCCATTTTCCTGAGTAGCAGCGCTTCCTTTACTTTGTAGTGGAGCTACCAGCCGTGGAATGAGTACACACTGCAGCTAACGCACACACCCATACACGCAAACCAAACATCACAATGCCAAGCATATCTGCAAAGCATGCCAACAGATCCATTAGTCTTGGTTCAATTTGTTAATATATGGTAATCCTGTTGTGCGTTTCTGCAAATTTTACTGCAACACCAGCAGAAATTGTCTAAAGCAGTGCCAAGCCTTAAGGCATCAGAATTCACAGTATGAATATTCTCATTATAAATCAATATATAAAAAAACTGTTGGATTATCAAATATATTAAGCACAGCTGCAATGAAACCTTTAAGAAAGCAGCAAAAGGCATGAATACATGAAGCTACAAATAAAAAGTGTTTGATCATAGGTATTCATTTGTGCACTGAGACAAATGCGTCGAGAGAATATTGGGAGCTCGGTTTTGTTGTAAAAGAGACAAAAATTCAGAGCATTATGTTACTGCCACCCAAAGGAAAATCTATGGTACTACATGACAAAACCAAAAGATTTTAGACCATTCTTCATGTTTATTGTGGAACTACTGTCCTGTTGGACAGTTTAAACAAACTTTCGTAAAACAGTCACGGATTAACATAGATTTCTTTAAAATGCACAAGAAAAATACAGGAGATACCAATCAGAAACTGGAAACCGCTGGGAAACTGGAAGTAAGTTTAACATAAACACTGACTTATAAAGAGTACTAATTTACAGGGAGAGAGCCATCCATCAGAATCACCACCTTCATGCACCTTCTGGGTAAATGTTTTACATTCAGACTAGACTAACTTTAAAATATATTTAAATAAATAATTATTACTTTTTTGTGGATTGGAGAAAGTCCTCAATAAGTTGCAAACATGCATTGATATTTAAGATGAGTGGATATAAACACATAATTGGAACCATATGAAAAAGTTTTAATTTAAATAGAAAACAAAATCAATGTTCTAAGTTGATGAGGTAGCAAAATATCTCTTCTTGAATATCTTCCTACACTAATATTGCCTTTATTGTGTCAACATTTTGCCATATCAGCAAAAGGTTTTCAGACAGAGGCCTGTGATCGCATTCTCTCAGGCTCTGACATGCAGGGTGGAAACTGAGAGCTTACTGCTGCTGAAACAAGCCCACACTGGCCTGGCATGAGGCCATCACTGGGAGGAAAAGCTGCACTCTGTCACACCTGCTGATCCAGCACTGAACCTCCTGTTGCATGGTACCACAATTTCTGATGTCATACATTTCCACAAAGGGACAAAGGTTCATTGTATTGGTTAGGCGACAATTTTAGACACCAACATATCTTATGAAACCGTCACTTTATTTCCTGCGGGTTTGCTCACAATTTCAATCTTAATCAGTGGGTCAAACTGCTTAGAACATTAATCCAGAAAATCAAAACCCTTAAACAAAAAAACCTGACATATCTTTATCAATATTTTCCAAAATTATGTAAAATTATAGCCAATTTATCATTGTAGATTTGTTTGCAGCTTTATCGTTTTTAACTGTGGGATTTCCAAGTGCACATCAACACAATTTCAAAATGAACAAATGAACATCCATTTAGAAAGTTTCTTCTTGGTTATTGATGACTCCAGAATGTAGCTCGGCCAGTCTGCATGGAGGAGATAACGTGGGAGTTTTGGATCCATTAAGGATCAGTTAATCTCTGTTGACTCTTTGTTTGTAATCAGTGGAAATCTTCTTGACCCCTGGCTCAGTGAGTGCTGCTCACAATCAGGGGAAGTGTACAGTATGGAAGAGGAGATGAGCGCATGTCCGTGCACCTGTACCACTTCAGATGTAATGCATTTAGAGGGAGTACAACACCATAAAGCTCAGGAGGAAAGAGCTATGCTGTCAAATCCTTCACTGACATATAGTGTAAAAAGTGTTAAATTTGGAGCACAGAGAAGAAAAAAAAAGCAAAGGCTGATATCAATTCATCACATGTTTAAGACGTCTAGTGTCTTTTTGATAATCTCAGTAGTAGTCAGTCCAGTCATGGCTGCAGGCTGCCTGTTTGTCTGTACGGCCTGACCTGAGCTGTGCCCCAGCAGCCCACACCCTTCCTGAGAAAGCAAATACATGCCAGGGGAAATGGGGATTGTTCTTGGAAAGTCTGACAATGAATTTTGACCAACTGTTTTAACTCACGTTGTTTATTTGTGTAACATTCACAACAACAAGAACTCTCTCATGACAGCTGTTTAATTTTCTGCTGCAGATTATTCCCTTCTTGTTTTATTTTGTGAGGTTTAACCTCCTCCTGGGATCAGTTAAGCTACACAAGTGGGGCGGCTGCTATAGCTACTAAGACGGATTTGACATTTTTTAGAGGATTAGGGGATTCACTGAAAGTGTTGAAACCAACATTGTTAGTTCAATGCCTCCTTCAGAATGAAAGATGGTTTGATTTTAATCATGAACAACTCATGTTGTAGCCTGAATAAAGCAATCTGTTTAACATAGCAGTTTGTCATTAAAGGATAAAGTTGTTGGTCTTTAAAAGGCTGAGCAGAGACTCTAAGAGAAGCTTAAGTCAGGTCAGGGATACTGAGCTGTTTATCTGCACGCCACCCAATATAAAGCCTGCATGTTCACATATCACTGTTCAGATTCCAAGGCTACTTTATTCTCCTTCACTACAAACAAGTGCGATAGAAGCAGGCTTTCAACTGTACAGCCACAGAGCACAGCAGAACTTTACTTATCCATCAAAGCAAAGAGACACTGAAAACACATAGTGAAGACTTGTGTTTTCACTATCAGGAAGCTGGTTTGATCCAGCTTCCTGATGCTAAGACTCTGAAAATAAACAGGGACTAAAAGGAAAACAACTAACCGTTTTGTCTCTGTCTGCCGTATAACAAGCTTGAACAGAAAACCCAAACAAAGATAACGAGGATAGCAAGTTTCCCTACTGTTCATGATGTTTATTTATTACATCCACAAGAACAGCTAGAGTAATTTGCAACAATTTGTCATTTTAAACAAAGACCACTGACTTTTTGTGACAGCAGCTTGAAAGATTTTAGTCAGGTTTAAGCCTCTTCACAATAAGCTACACATTAACATTATTTTTGATGATTCATTAATAGCTGCAAATTAAGTTGATCTTTATCATACTTATGCTTTTAGACCTTTTAGCTTTTTCACACTGGTAATGACTATGACTTGACTTGCTACGTGGAGAATCGAATCAGCATTAAAGGTTCTGCAGTACCATAGTTCAGGTCTTATAGGATTAAGCTTTGCTGTGCACCTTGGTTTTCTCTCCTGCTCTCCTCTCTTGTCAAGTACCGCAAAGCTCTATTCTTGATCCCATACTCTTCTAAATCTACATGCTTCCCCTGAAAATTTGGCTTGGCTGCTGATGATGGAAACAAGTTGAGGGAAATCTCCACTTGTTTGAGAATAGTCTAGAACCCAGATGAGACCCAAACTTTAATTTTGGGGATAGATGGTGTAGCAAGTAATAATGTGAGTGAAACAGTCTAGCAAACTTGGTAAATCCTTTCTTCAAATCACATATTTATCAAGCAAAAAAGAGCACCGAAGAGGTATTTTCCCTCACTTTGATTCTTTTCATGGGATGTTAAATTATTGGTTGTGTTAAAACCTTTTCTTGCAAGTAAAAGCTCTAAATCCTTATCACACCTCCTGTTTGAATGAGCTTGGAATTTTTTTCTTTCTGCCTGTAGAAGCTTGGTTTATATGAAAATCAGAAGGTGAGATGCAAAACCTGCCAGGAAACTTCCCCTATTTTGCCTCCACTCCCTTTAAAAAAAAAAAAAAAAACTTCTCTTCTCTTTTCCTCTTGCCTACATTTTGTTAAAGAGTTAGGAATTCCAGGTATGCACCCAGGCTGGTGAAAAGTCATCATCTCCCTTGGCTGTAGCCGCTCCAAACACTGTGCACAAAATTATTTGTAAGAAAATTTGGAAACTGCTGTAATTAAGGGCGCAGTTTAATGAAACTGTCAGCACACAGAGTGAGTAAAAAGAAATAAATCACCTGTGACAGGTTAACTTCAAGACGTGAATGTTTTCTTATTTACAAGAACAAAAAAGTTTTAGCCTATCACTAATTTTAGGGGCTTGGGTGGAGTCAAATAAGTAGCAGGTACTTTCAAAGATGGAAAATAACTTTATCAGTAACAGCTTTCGCTTTCATCTTTGCACCGTGACAGCAATCAGCAGAGGAACAGGAAGAGCAAGTAATTCCCCACATAGTTCTCTGAAACATCCAGCTTCGCCGATATATTAATGCCTCTACACAAAACCTTCTACTTTTTATTTTTTTAAAAGTGCAAGTGATGCCTACACATTAAGAGATAAAACATGTATTTTAATACTTAAGTGTAAATTTCAATTAAAAAATTTAGAAAAAATTGTGCTAATATCTTCCCCTGTGACATGTAGCAACCAACAGCAGCTGATCCTGTTGTGCTATGTGGAATGAATGAGAGGTCAGTGACATGGTGACGCAATGTCAGCGAGGTCAGATGACAGATATGATGTTTAAAGCAGATTAACCCTGAGTGAAATGCTTGCTTGACACAAATGTTAAACAAGTCAAAGAAGCTTGAGTGATCCAAGGCAGGTGCAAGAATGAACCAATAATTAGGTTTTCCTTAATTATAGGTAATTATGTTCTTAAGTTTGTCTGCAGGATTACTGGCTTTGCATGTATCAAATGACTATGTGAAAATGACATCACAACCGCTCTGGGTTACTCTGTGTACCAAAGCAGAGCTGCAGCATCAGAACCTTACTTTAGCATACTTTCAAAGATATTTTTTCAAAAATAGAAGGTGTAAAACTGTCCATTCTTTACTAACTCAGCTCCAAGCAAGTCCAATACACACCTGAATATTCAGATGAAATCATTTTTATGTCAAAGTTACCCAACATTAAAATCTTGTCTTGGTGCTGCAGGTCTGTGTGACTAACAAAATTTAATTCTTTCCAAATGATATGTTTAATCATTGTTATCCCATGGTTTCACACGTTTGGCAGATCAGGGGTGTCAAGTTATTTTCCACATAGGATCAGTGTGGTATGGACAGCTTTTTTCCACAAAGTAAATGAAATCATGATTTGAAGACTATCTTTTGTATTTACTCAAATTACCTTTAATATTACAATTTAATTGTTGATTTGAAACATTTAAGTGTGAGGGGGAAAAAACATAAAGAAATACTTTGTGGGAGAACTACATTTTTACAGCACTGTACATAAAAAAAACATTATGAAAGAGAAAGGGTCTTCAAAAATATTTTTCAGTGCTGATTAAAATAATGACTTCATATGCCTGAACAATAATGAGAAGGTTTAGAGTGTTGTTCTACATCCTCCTCTCAAATCTCTTCCTTCACAGTGAGACCCTGTCACCACAATTACATGTTAAGACCTTAATATAGAATATAGAAAGTAAAGGCCTCTTTTAAAAAACACTCAGGGCCTCTTTCTAGACATTTCTGTGTCAAATAACATGGATGTGACGTTGGTCATTTGCAGTCAGTGCTTTTCAGGGCTTAATCTGATTATCTTAATCTGTAGGATGGTGAACGTCAGCATGCAGAGCAACAGTTATGCCCCCATGGCTTTCGGCTCGACTAGTTTCCCTTCCTTGCTAGGCCTTTCACAAATCTAATGCATCACTGATGGGTGGCATAACTGCTTCCACCTACACTGGATAGATTCCCCTCCATTCACTTGGTCTTGTGTGGGCTGGTGCGTGTAAAGAGCTGTTTGTAATGGTGCGATTCATATGATTGTCAGAATCAACTGCAGGCTAGCGCTTACACTCCCTCGCAATGTTCTGATGGAGGCAAGGTTCAAATAATGTTGCCAAGAATTAGACACAGCAATAAACTCTGATCCAAAAGAAAGATAGCAGATACTGGTGTATGAAAAGAATCAGAATGGAGATGTTACACAACAGTGGAACACGCAGGTTGCAATCTTTGTTCCAATCAGTCAAACACAAATTCCTTATTAGATTAGACAAAATGATGCCAGAGCTTTATCAGTTTATACAGGCATGGAAACTGGATTAACACCATAATGATCAGAGGGGGGAAAAAAACAGGTCCAAAGGACTTGTGGCTCAGAACGTCTTCATCAGCTGCAATAAGGTGCATGTCCTGCTGGTTCAAAAATAGCAACGTTAATGGTCGGATGATAGAAGCAAAGCACTCTTGATGATAATATGCTGCAATAATGGAGCTGCAGCAGAATGCATGTCTCCACAGTGAGAAGTTAAGGGAAGTTAGATGAAGATAGAGCTGCAAATACATAACTATCTCCTTCACAGACAAACTGTGAAGGAGATTGAAAGCTTTTGAATTGATGTCCTGAAGAAAGAGACTACAGGAGAAGAATGGTGAATAGATTAAGAACAAATTACAGGATAGTTGAAAATTCTGGAGGTAACATCTGGTTGAAAGGTCAGAAACATTTAATGTCTAACCTGCAGTAGATTACCATTTCGAGATTTTTATTTAACATAAATCTAGATTAGGGAGGTTGAAGATATCAGAGATGTTGCAAGACCAACTTGGAGCTGTACAATCCTTATACAACTCCAAACACTTCAAACACTATTTTCTGAATATTTATACCTCAGTCAAATTTGACATGGGCAGTAATTGACAAAGAAGCTCATGATTTATGAATTTAATGAATGTTTTGATTGTTGATTCTGTTGCATGACTCTGTTTTTATGTTTATGATGTAAAGAACTTTGAAATGCCTTGTTGTTGAAATGTGCTATACAAATAAAATTTGACTTGATTTGATTTGATTATCTACACACAAATGAAGATATTTGCAGTTCCCAAGCAAAGATGTCCTGAAACAGAACATGGAAAGTGTTCCAAGAAATGTTCTGACATAGAAGTTAAGAGTTGTAGAAAGCAAAAGTATTATAGTTGTTTAAGTAAACACTATTCCATTAAAATTTTAATTTTATTTACTCAGATCGGAAATGTTTAGCATGGATCATGCTTAGAATGAAGATTATTGTTGGTGAACCACCTAAAACATCAATTTCATGTGTAAATAACTGCCTTCTTCTACCAAATCTCCTTTAATGACCTTTAGACTCTCTTATAAAACCTGCTTCCCCTCTGCTACATGTTTTTCAAAGTATTTTAACCCTCTAATGCGTAAGTGGGTCCTTTTTGACCTGGTGGGGTCTTCTTTTTGCAATATCTTTGTAATGAAAAGTTTTCATCACTTCATATTCCAGGTATTCCTCAAAAAATATGTTACTGATATCATCCAATTACAAATTTTAATTTACCTTTCATACATTTTAAGAAATAGCATGTTTTATATTACTACCCCATTCTTCCGTGAGTGGGCACGTCCCACCGGGAAGAGGCCGCGGGGAAGACCCAGGACACGCTGGAAGGATTATGTTTCCCAGGTGGCCTGGAAACGCCTTGGGATTCCCCCGCAGGCTGGGGAGAGGGAAGTCTCAGCCTCCTTACTTAGGCTGCTGACCCCACAACTCGACCCCGGATAAGCGGAAGAAGATGGATAAATAAATGCACACACATACATACAGACACTCACATGCGTGACACACATGGCATAATAGAATACAGACAGTAATGTTACTTGGTTAGCTAGCTAGTTTCAAGAAACGTGCTCTTTTGCACCCCCCTTATGCCCACACACACACACCCACACACACATAATGGATGTTGACATTGTCTATTATTGACATTTCATCATTACTGTTGTAAAATTGCTGTTGTTATCATTTTGTTTTAAAAATGTTCTACAAATTGTCACAATTGTTCTACAAATTGTTCAAAAAACGTTTTAAAAAGTGAAAAATGAAAATATTTAAAACATGAAATAATTCTTGTGTGAAATAAAACACAGTAGAAAGTATTATACAAAACATTATTTTGAATCAAAATGACAAAAGTAGCATAAAAACACATTAATTGCAACCCGGGTCAAAAAAGACCCAGTCACGGAAGACTGTACCACTCATGCATCAGAGGGTCAATTAAATACACCTTTAAGATAATTGGCAGGAGATCAGGATGGGGTTACAAGGTTTATCCTACCATCAATCATATACAAAACATACTTCCAGGTCATTATGGTGGATTCTAAGGCGTTCCCATGTCAAAAAGAAAATCTAATCCCCCCAGGGTGTTCTGGGCCTGTTCCAGTGTTACTGATAGTAATATTTGACCAGGACATATTGTGATCAGATCCCTGAATCACCCTAATTGACTCCTTCTTATCCAGAGAAGCCCCCTATAAAATATCACACCTCTACAATATATTTATATTTCCAAAAGAGGAAACTCATTTAAGCTGTTTGTATCCGGGATCTCCGGATCTTCTGTCGGTCTTGATCCTTATCTCATGACAATAGGTTAGAGCTGAAATGTAGGCAAACTGGTATGTCAAGTAAAAATATTTTTACTCTGCTCTTCCTTCACCACAGCAGAGAGAATCAGCGCCTAACACCTAAATTACTAAAACAAGGCCTTAATCTGCCTATCTATTCACTGCTCCATTGTACCTTAATTCAAGAACAAGACTCACCCTCAACCTGGAAGAAGCACTTTACCTTTTTCACATTAAAAACCAAGGCCTTCTAACTTAAAGAAACTAAATCTGATTCTAGCTGCTTCACTCTCTACTGCAAACCACTCCTGTGTGCAAGGAAGGTTATGACTTGAAGATGCTAACAGAATCCAGGTGCCTGAGTGAGATGGTTTCATACCTGATTGTGGGGCTGTGACAAAGTTGTGCCAAGCTTTATCACTGCAGCCAATAAAAAAATTATGCTTTTTAAGCACCATTCGATTGAAGAAGGGCAGCCATGGAGACATCTTAATGTTGAAGGGCACAGAGAGTTAGGAATGCGAGTTTGTTCAAAATACTGCTCAAAGACTGCTTACTCACATAAAAACACATCAGAAATTAAATAAAGGCAAGCCTTTATTTAATTTCTATCTATCTCCGATAGCTCTCAGATCAATAGGCAAACTTTTTTCTCTATGCTCCTTCAGTCCCAGTCTGTAAATCTAGGTTACCCATTTTAATCTGGCTTTTCTAGCCTGGCATTATTTTTTGTTTTCATTTATCCTTTTTACATGGTTCTAATTTATGTAAAATTTTATTTTAATGTGTTTTTGTTGCTTTTGTTAGTTGCTGACTTCAAAACCAACAAAGAATGTAAACAACAGACAGTTTAAACAGCATAAACTTTTTAAATTGGAGTAAAAATGAAAAAAATAACATAAAATCCTTTCTGGGAGCAACTAGTCTGGGTTTTTACTACTACAGTAAAAACCCAGGTAATACATTGACTACTTGTGCCCTTTTAATAGAAACTCGCTTCAAAAATCCTAAACTAGCTCTTTAAGGGGGCATTAAAGAGAAGATAAATTCCCCTAAGGTGAGGAGGGGTTTATATGTTCTTGGGAGACGAGCGTAAAGCGAGTCCCAAAGCTTCATCAAACACTTACTAAGAGAAAAACACCCACAGATGAGACCCTTCAGCAGACCCCACCTCTCCGTTATGGTAACCTCTCCTGTTCTCCAAAACAACTCTGCTCTATTAGGCAGAACACTTACAGACTCAGTGTGCGGTTTACAACTTGGGGTCCTGCCAAACACTTGTGTTTGGCTCAAATACAGTCACAGCAAAATGTTTCTATCAAAAAGAAGACAGGCCTCTGACCTATCAGAAGATGAAGGACAGGAAGTCAAGGGTGCTTCCTGCTGCAGCAGGATGGAATAATTGTGAGAAATTTCGCTGTGTAATGGTAGGAACTAGTTGTTCTGCATGGTGAAAATAAAATGAATATCTAGATGACCATATGTTGTTCCTGAAAAAAGTACAGACTGCTCAGAATGATGTAATCTGTACTGCAAATTACAGAGATGTCTGGAAGAAGCTAAAAGTTTCCTTATTTCCCACATTCTGTCCAAGAAAATTGTCAAGCAATCTCATAAAGGGACTGCATTTTAGATCCCAGGTTTCATCTGCGGCTCAGAGGAAACATTTAACACTTATTTCAACACATATTTAACCTACGGCCGGTCCTTATCCAGGGGAGAAAATCAGTCTTCATTTATTTTGGAAAAGAATCCGTCTGTCTGGCCGTTGGATCATTTGAATTGGCTTTACTGCCGCCGGACTAACTGGGATCTCTGTGGGTTGGACAAGGGAAAATCTTTTCAGTTTTTCCAGCAGGTTATTCATATTATCCCAAGATTAATTTGATTAAATCAGGAATTCTCAACCTTTCCAGTCATAACTGTAAAGTGTGAAAATGGGATAGATTGGAAGCAGAAAAAGAAACGACAAGACTGAATCAGATTTTACAGCTTGATGTGTGTTTCAAATCCCACTTTCATAAATTTACGTTTTTTTTTTTTACCCATCTGTATACATGCAAAAAACCACTAGAAATAATTTTTGTGGAAAGCGCAGAGGAATTAAAGACAGAAAAGTAAAACAAGAAATCTGTAAGGGGAGAAGTATTATAGCCAAAAATGGCAACAAAATTAATAACATAATAGTTTTCGCATGAAAAATATTAGCATCAGCATATGTAAAGTGCTACGGCCAAAATAAGAATCAGTGCGTCTTTTATTTAGAAATAAAACTATTATTAATTTTGCTACTAAAGTACTATTTATATTGTTGGAGAGTTTTATCGCTCTAATTGCACTATTTTGTGAGTGAGAGAACACAAATGTCAGCAGTGACAATGTTAGCTCCATAAGGACTCAGTTTATTGCTAAATTAGGCTGCATTACTGTAGCTGTGAGTGCAGGTAGGTCAATTTGTCGCTGTGTCACATCAAAGCTTATTCACACGGAGTCAACACTGAATGTACAGCTGAGTTTTGCGTAATTTATTACCAAATGGTACAGCACAATCTCTTAATGGGTCCATTGGCTACTAAAGGGGTTCCATGTATTATTAACCTACCTGCTCTCCCATCTCAGCCTCCCTTTATATTTTAGTTTTGCTGAGTACCCATTAACCAGGACAGCAACAAATGCAGCTTATGCACACTTTCGTCCAAACACACAAAGGATTTTAAAGTGACAGGCAGACAAAGCTGGGAATGAGCAGGGAGGTCAAGCTGCTTAGGTCTCACACACTCAAGTATAATCTTCTAACGGATCAGGTCTGTGACTTACAGTATGCAACACTCGGTGCCTGCTCCAAAACAACATGAAATACAAGTGGTGTTACCTTTCAATGTAAAGATTTATTAACTTCATGCACACTGACTTGCCTAACAGTAAGTTCACAATTCCACCCTACCAAACAAAGAAGGGCAAATGGCACTGGTAACAAACAAAGCTTTCCCTCCAACTGATAAACACACCTTCTGGGATATTTCCATATCATAGAAATGTTTGAATAAAAAGACAATAACAAGGCAACAATAGTGAGAGATATTGCATTTTTCCATCCATCAAACATCCTGCCTGTGACCAAAAGTGTATGGTTCTAGTTTGACTGACTGATTGGAAACCTATAGATTTTGCACTCGGAGATCAAGGGGGACCAGCAACAGCCTATAAAAAAATAAAGAAAGATTTACTGAGGAATAAAGAAGCAATGATGATCAAGTGTTCAGTATCAGAAGAAGTTTAAAACTGAAGTCATAGGAAGTACAATAGGTTTTCAAAAGAGGAAACAATGTTCTACAAACTATGTCTGCAACTCATGGAGGATGAGACGGGAAATCCATCATATTTCAGAAGCAAGAGTGATTTGAGCAAACAACAGGAAGCCAGGTCAATTTTCAGAGGAAATGGCTTTGTGTTAACATTCAGAGCTTTCCAATCTTTGTCAATGAAACAGCCAAGGAATAATGAAATGTTCCAACCTGTTGGAAATCTCCAACAGGCTATAGGGAGGCTATATTTAGCATCTAAGAAGACACAGAGATTGTTGCAAGATTTGGTGATGCCCGCGGCACAAGACGCTAATAAAAATGTCAAACAAATTACAAATCCATGCTTTCCAATTATTTTAGGTAGTAAATAATGTACCAGTAATAGATTATTTGTGTTAGAGAAATGAATGAATAATTACATCTTTCTTTATAAATATTAGGTGGTACGCCGTGATGGACTGGTGACCAGAGTGTAACCCCATCTCTCACCCAATGGCCGCTGGAGATAGCCACCACCGCCAATATGACACTATGGATATATGAATGGTTAGACTAACTACATTTATTCTCCAGATATGATGTATATTTTGAATAAATATTTCTTGACATTTTCCCCCATACACTTTGACTTTTCTAATACAAATGTCATGAAATATTCCATATACATTTTTATCTAAATAGGGAAATCGGTGTCTCTTTGCTATTAATGTTTTATTGTTGGCAATTGACTCTCATTCAAAATAAAATTTTGAAAACACTGCCATTGCTATTTGGCTTCCATCTTTTAGTGTTTTCATTCCCTAACAAAACAAAAAAAATTATCAGAACATTCCTAGTTTTATTTGTACAAATATATTAGTGTACTCCAACTGGAAGCAGCAAGTCAGAGCTTCTATGAAATTATGATTAATGCATCTCTATTTGCAGGCTAGTTGTGTTAAAATGTGACTCTTCTGTGAATTTCAACACCTATTCATCTCCAGCAAAGCTGAATTGGAAGATGCACAAAGCTAGAAATCTCCAAAACAGATACAAAAAAAAAAAAAAAAAAAACACCTTCTACTGCTGTGTTGGGGATTTTTTGTTTTTCCATCTATCAAGCCTCATTCTCACTACATTTATGAGGCTCACACTGTTGCCCGCACTTTCACAGCATATAAGTTATGCAAGTTCTGGCGACTAACAGCTAATTGCATCACTCTCTCTCATAATGACACCCATCTGGTGTGGAGCTCGCTCTACTCAGCCAGAGGAGGAACACTGACGGTTTTTAGGATGGTACAATCAGGCAGGGAGGCAGTTCGACATATTGATTACAATTATGTAAGAACCCCTCTAGTTATTTAATGCATTTTACACATGAAACAACTACTTTAGATTTGTCATACTACAAAGTAGTCAATACAATGATGACAGTAACAGTGCAGACTCTTAAAATGTTGGCAAGGAAATCATTTTATACACACAACATTGGTAACTTTAAAGGTGATGAGACCATCCAAAGTGCCTCCCCACTGAGAAAAAAAAAAACTAATTCAAAGCTGATGAGAGCCATCATGGTGCTAATAGAGATTTTAGCAGATCTGATGTGTGAACAAGCAGAGGGATAGTGTGGCTGAGGGCTCAGGCCTATTGCACCTCTCTCTGCTCTCCACGCCAACAATAAACAATGAGGCTCTGACCCGCATGTGCTTTCACAAAAATGCACAAACTGTTAGGAGAAGGGTCGTATGCACTAGTGCTGTGTGAAAACCAGATATAGATGATTATTCGTGTATGTTAAAGCTTGGACAACACTTGTGCTTCAAGCTGAAACATCATCATGGTCTAAAGCCGAACAGACACAATCACTCCTTTATTTGCGTAAAACAGATCTTTCCAGTCCTGCTGTGGCATTCACATGCTTCATGGAGGAATTAATTACAAGCTGGTAGACAGCAGCTTTGTTTCAAGTTACATTCTTTATCAAGCGAAGACGTTTCAGCAAATACTAAAACTCCATAAATAAATATACCACAACAGAATATATTTCCAAGGATTTGCCTTTTAATTGAAATAAGATAGAAGTTATTTATTTAATACTGCAATTCTATTCAAACTATTTTCACATTTGTTTATTAAAATCATAAACTTTTATGTATAGATTTTAGGTGCTAGACAAATACACCTTTGTTTATCATTTTTTATTTAGGGCTCTTTACTCTCATACCCCTAAATAAGATCCAGTGCAACCAACTGACTCCAGAAGTCACTTAAAGGTTAAACAAATTCCATCTCATCTTTTAAACTCAGTAGTAGGTAAAATTGTACTGTGAAGAGCTTAGAGGTTTGTTAGAGAGCTTAAGTGAAAAACAGCATCACAAAAACCAAGGAACACAGTGGATCGGTCAAGGATAAAGATGTGGAGAAGCATTAGCATGGTTAGTGAAGTTGTGAAACAAGGTGTCATCTGTAAACAGAGAAGTATAAAACAATTACAAATCTGGGAGGACAAGGCTATTCATCTAAACTAACTGGAAGGAGGAACTTTATAGGAGATCATTAGTCAGAGGAGCAGATTCCTGATAACTTTGGAGGAGCTGCAAAGATCCATAGCTAAGGAGGGAGAACTGACAGGACAATTATTACCTGTGTGCTCTCTAGATCAGGGCTTTATAGCAGAATAAGACAAAATTCATGAGATAAAGAAAGCCATAATAAGTCGCATCTGCAGCACCAAAAGAAAAGAAAGCAAAAATGAAGAAGTAGGTACTCTGGAAAGAAAACTAACACGCTATCCTTCAGTTAAACATGTTCACAGCAGCATCATGCTGAGGAAATTAGTTTCTTTAGCAGGTACAGAAAAGTTGGTCAGAGTTGACGGGAAGAGAAACCAAACAAAAAACTATGAGGTTGTGGAGTTTCACCTTCCAGAAAGTAGCCAACCATAGACACACAGCCAGAGCAGTGAACTGAACGGTTTAGATAAAAGTATATTTGTTTGTTATAATCATCCAGTCAAATCCAGACATAATCTGCATCTAAGCTTGAAAAATGTTGCTTACATATATTCTCCATCCAATCTGACTGAGACTGAGCTTAGTTCCTTTGAATATATTCAAAGGAACTAAAGACAAATGTATGCCACAAACCATGAATCATTCCACTTCACAATTATGCTCTACTTTATGTTGGTCTTTCAAATAAAATTCTCATAAAATACAATGAAGTTTGTAACTGTGACAAGACAATTATAAATACTTTTGAAATGCCTGCAGCTAAGCACCTTTAAATGAAAAGTACTGGCCAGTTCTAAAGTATCTCCTTGTGTGTTCATCATCATTTTAACTTATGTGTTCCACGTTTCTACATGTTGCTCTAGGCCTCTGGAGGCATTTTGATTTCCCAACATGCATTCTTGTATCCAGTGTCGATCTCCTCCCTCAGGCGTCCTCTGGCTGCGCACCAGAGTGAGAATGAATAAATAATATGAAGGTGTGATTGGATGTCTGGGATCCTGACTCAGGATTCCATTTCCCTGACAAGAGAGCTTGGATGGTGTCTGTTTCGAGTTGCCTGGCAACTTTTTCCAAGAAAGCAGGAACAATCAGGTAGAAAGGAGCACCAAACTTGGACACAACAAAAGGGGTCAGATCCACTTTCCTTGGGGTATGATTGAACCCAGAAGGAGGTGTGCTACAGGTGGCCCTGATGTTGGAAGTCAGAGAGGACAGACAAATAAACCAATCATTTGTCAGCACTACTAATGGCATTATATGACACAGAAACCTCACAGCTACATCTATAAATGGGTTATTTTTAATCTCAGCGCATCTCCATTAAAGGGATGGCCCCTGACATAGTAGCTTCAAACATGCACTAACTCTGTGCAAGTGCTCTGTGAGATAAGATGCAAATTTATGTGAGTTGTTAGGACTGATTACGTAACAAGTAATATCATGACTGACTCCTCTTCGTCTATGGAGGTTCAAAAGTGACACAAACACAATTCAATAATTTCTTTAGTAATATGCCATTAATTACCTTTTAGAATTATTTAAATATACAACACATTTGTTGACAATTATGTTAATAAAGAAAACAAACAAATATAATTGCTTCAAATTTTATGGATGTAAATCTAAAACATCTCTAAAGCATTTTATCATTCAGCGCTACACGGCAGAGTCAGTGGGAGGGGCTACTACTACTATTGTCAATATACCTAACCAGAAACTGACTAGTCAACATACAGATGCTATGACTTGAATGGAACTCTGTGTAACTTGCTGTGGACTTTGGCATAGAAAAAGCAGAAAAACTGTAAACAAATATGTTTTTGTTTATCTTAGTTGCTTACATCATGTCAGACAGGGTAAACAAGGTAAACAATAAAATAATATTGCCATTTCCTATCAAAGCATCAGATTGCTTCCTTGGAGCTATATATATATATAAGATC